>QQSS02182961.1:0-14056 GCA_003687565.2 Craspedacusta sowerbii
TTATTATTATTATTATTATTATTATTATTATTATTATTATTATTATTATTATTATTATTATTGTTATTATTATTATAAAAAAAAAATTATTATTATTATTATTATTATTATTATTTTGCTTTGGTTACTTTTGTTAGGTGCGATGAAGTGTGGCATTATTTGTGGTTTTATCGCGAATGTTGTAAATCATTGTACGCATAAAAAAATAACCTGGGCTTCAAGTAGAGCAGTCGTGCCTATCTCGATTAATGTGATTATCTTGCACTGGATTGACGAAAGACAACCTAAATGCTCCTGTTTCCTTGTGCCAGCAAATATGCGAAGCTGTTGCAGCCTCAATTCAGCATTAGATTGACAAACAGCCATCCTGGAGTTCTCTTGCGCCGTCCGAGTATTCTAACCAAGATTCGTGTCTGGCAGCCATGATGACCTATCCCTATGATACCGCTCAGGACAAGGCAATACCGGGGCTGACAAAGGATCTAATTGATCACAATCTGGTGGAGAGGAGGGTCAATTTATGTTTAGCATAGATTGACATTTAATTGTTTGCACTGTAATTGCTATTAGCAGCGTCGAGCATTTTGATAAAACTGCTGTAACGACAAGAGCACAATCGTTGCCACTATTGGCAGCGCATGCTTTGCGACCGGAACACGTTCCGGTGTCCTCAGCTGATGTCGAATGAGAGTCCTATATCTTAGAGGCGCACATTTTGATTGGTCAGAGTAAAATTATGGTATAATTATGCCGAATAATTGCGCACACTGTCCCAAAAGGCGCTGGGAAGTAGTGGTATCCAAGTCGGTGACAAGATCGAAGAGGATTTAATGCTACACGTTATCAATAACCCGCGTGTTCCGCATATATAAATCTTGTAGTTCTAGCCCGATATTAAAGCTATGGTGTCCCTGAAACCCTGTCGTTAAATAAAGCCAACGGTAAGTTAAATTTTCTTTCGATGCTCGGCGTGTATTTAAAAAATTAAATTGTAAAAGCACTTTTCAGAGAGTGCTAAAGCTGCTTGCCTAGAAAAGATAAATCGAAAACGCGGTGGGAGTAGACGCATTGAGCAGCTGCATATCACCCTCACTGATCAGAAGAAAAGTAGGTGCATATGTCCTAGGTATGCAATCAGAGCTGATTTTTGTTCACTTTTCCCATGTCATTTATAGAAGCATGCAGCACAGACGTTGCCTGCCCACGAGTGTTAGAGCCAGTTGTTAACGTGCAAATGGATACTTGCATACATTTAAGTGAAAGTCTCAGCAGCAGTCCCGTCAGTCGTTTGTTTAAGTGCCTTCGATTAACTTTTATTTACACGTAAAGAAAATAATTGTAAATGGCTAGCAAATGGTCAGCGATATTCACAGGAGCTGCAGTCGTTTGCCCTTGACCCTAGTCTAAAGTAAACCCTGTTTTCAAATCTGGCTCAAACCTTGATGTCTCTAACTAGCGGCCTATATCACTATTATCAAATATAAATAAAACATTTGAGAATTTAATTGCTTCTAGAATAATAAAAGCATTTAAATGATAAGCAACTGTTACACACACTCCAACTTGGTTGAAAACATCATTCAACCTCCCATGCTCTAATTCATATTACTGATCAGGTTTATAAAAAAAAGCCCTAGATCGCAAAAGGCCTGTAGAGTTTTTGCTGGCCTCCAAAAAGCCTTTGACACTGTTGACCCTGAGATATTAGTTAAAAAACTTAAATTATATGAATTAGCCGAACCAATGAACAAATGGTTTGATTCATACCTCTGACAAAACACAAGTGGTTTAAATCATAGGATTTGAATCCCAGTCAAGAACAGTTAAACATGGGGTACCACAAGGCTGTGTACTAGGGCCTCTGCTATTTCTATTATATTATTTAATGACCTAGATTTGTGGATTGCTGCTTCACATGTCTATCATTTTGCAGACGATACAAATCTTCTTTGCATTGAGAACACCTGTAAAGAACTACGGAAGACCTTAAGTTCTTACCCCTATGGTTTTTTATCTAACAAAATCTCTTGATGAAACTAAAACCGATATAATATTCCAAAAACTTAAATGGAGAAGTCCATTGCAACAAATTACTTGACTACAAAGAGCAAATGGAATTCTAGCTATGCTGTGTCACTATTATGCCTACTAAAGAATTGATTAATATCTATCACTCCATCTTATGCCCCATAATTTATGCTTGTCAAGCCTAGGGCCTGGACATCCAAGGCTCTGCTGAGGCCCAATACAGAAAAAAACAACATCCTAAAAGTTAAGGATCATATTTTTATTTCAAACGATCTCTTAGTTCCGCAATTGATAAACAGAAATCTGCCAAGCCCATGAATTTTTTTCTTTCAAGCAGACTAAGTATGATTACAATACGAGGAGATCATCAAGTCAGGAACTCTTCAAGCCTTTCAACAGCAGTAAAAAGTATGAAGATACCTGGATAACTAGTAAATGTATTGCTGACTGGAATCATCTAGTTACCAAGCACAATGGCCTCAATCTTGCATCTCTAAACAAGGTGCAACTCAAGCATTTCATTAAAGTTACAACTTTACAGTCCTACAAATAAGGCCTAAAATTTACTTCACCATAATAGTGGCTTTCTTCATAATACCAAGCCATAACCATAAGAGAGAGAGGCAGCTACAGCTTAAACATGATACTGGTTGTTATATTTTACAATCATGGTATTCAAATTTTTCGTAATGTTTCGAAATCTAGTTTATTATTTCCTGGAGCTGTCTTGATGATTTAATTTGAAGTGAAGAGGAGGAATATTGATTGTTTGAGTGATTGTGTCTGCATAGCAATATACAGTCACAGTTTAAAATTTTCAGTAACCTTATTGAAGCTAAAATATTATGGGAAATCCTGTTTAATATTTCTTCGAGCTGTACTTGTTGAGGTTTGAAACTTTTGTGAAAATATATTGATTGATTGATTGATCTGTTATCTTACTGTCAATTCCTAGTAACTCTTTTGTAGGAAAATAATCATCTCGCCCTTTTGGCATAAACAACGGAACACAATATGAACCTGTGACTGTTGTTCTGTATGTATACTTTTAAAGCTAGAACAAGTTTGTTCGAGTTTTTGTCTACTGTCCCTTCAAAATTGTATTTGATTGCTTGTCTTCAGATTACAACCTATACGATATTTCAGCGATTCAGCCAAAACAATTAGAAACAAAGCATTTGAGTGCTCTTTGTCCAGCTGATACTGGTCAGCAGTTTCTGGATCCTATTATCTGCTCCGTGTTGTAAACCATGATATCGACATGATGGATCTAGGTGTATTGACACCTCGAATGAACAATCTGTGCTAAGGACTTGCTGGGCATGTAGTCGGTCACGTAGAAGGTTATTTGTTTCAAATCGAACATACTTTGGTCACATAAAGGCACCTTAAGTAAGGGCAGGTACGTACGTCTTAAGATGCAGGTCCGTATGTGGACATGTTTACGTGTTTCATGCTTTCCTAATCACTCCTGTTACTATTTTACACAAAAAACACAGGTGCCTGTCCCAAAACATTTTTTAAGTGATTAAAATTCTGTAATATTTGGATCCAGCACTGATTAAAACATTTGAAATGATATATTCCATGCATTTCAGGCAAGCATTTCTTTTGTAGTCGAATTCAGCGTGGAATTTCACCTCAGAAGTTGTGCTATACGAGAAAACGTCTAGAGTTGCACTACCCTAATTATATTGCCCAAAGATTGGACCTGTTTGCTGGAGTTTGTAAAACTCCTTGGCAATGTTTAGGACTTTTATTAATAATTTTTCAGTCTTTGGACTATCTTTAGACAAACGACAAAGCTACTGTAAAAGCCTAAGCTTAAAATTGCAGAGTGATTGATAGTCCTGTCTGTGAAGTTTTCTGACTTGCTGCTGTGTCTAGAATCCCCACCCCCACCCCCAAATTGGCTTCAATAACAGCAAGCAAGTTTTCTTACTTCTTAATTTTCAAAGGAGAGCACTGCTTGTTAATATTTCTCGTTTGCATTTGAAATGCAACTGGGTAAAATGAATTTCCAATCATCTCGGTGCCCTTCTTTGAGTTGTTGTTTATTGTTAGTGACTTGGTTTTATGTTTTTATACTCAATATGTAAGTTCTATTTTTGCTGTTGAGTGGTTATCTTCTTTTCATTAATAGCAGATCGATTGGCACATGTGATCCGAAGGCTGGTTTTAATGTACTTTAACGGGAAGCAAGTGCTTAAAAAAGGCATCCTAACCAAGCGAGCCATTGGGCGCCGCATCCCAGGATACATCAACTGGAAAGAGCGCCTGTTCATCTTAACGGTAGATACATTGTCCTATTATGATGAAAGGCAGCTGTCTCTAAAGAATACGATTTCTGTGGCCAATGTGAAAGCTGTTGAAAATCTTGATGAAGGTTCATTTGACAGGCAATGGTGTTTTCAAGTGCAATATGATGACTTTATTTTATATGTAAGTGCTCAGAGTGATGGTGTGCGTGAAGATTGGGTTCAAGCCCTGCGGGAAGCATGCACTAATAATCGATGCCTTGTTCAAAACTTTCATAGTGGCGCATTTGTTGGTGTTTGGTCATGTTGTAAAGAAAAAGATCAAAAATCCCAAGGCTGTAAAACTACAAGTACTGCTCTCCGTCAAAATGAGACACTAAAGGCGATAAAAAAGTCACCATACCTGCCTCCTGGTCAGGAAATCTTTCGTGTTATTGCAAAGTTTTCATACTCTGCTGCACAACCGGGGGATTTACCACTATCTAAGGGTGCTGAATATGTTGTGTTAAGCTCATCCATGCCCAATTGGTGGTTGGCTTGTGATCAGCATGGGAACCAAGGTTACATTCCATCTAATTATGTAGCTCGCAATGATGCTATTGAAAGTCAGTCCTGGTTCCAAGGTGACATGTCAAGGCAAGAAGCTGATAATGCTTTGAAGGATGCTACACTTGGTGATGGAGCCTTTCTGGTTCGTAATTCTAGCAAACCAGAATCATATCCTTACACTCTGTCTTTAAGTTTTCAAGGCTCAGTGAAGCATTACCATATAAACAAAGATTCCAGTGCCCAATATTACGTGTCAGAGCGACATCGATTTGAAAGTGTGGTTAAATTAATTGAGTATCATAAGTGTAACTGTGCTGGATTGGTTGTTCGTCTAAGGTTTGAGTTAAATCTGTCGAGTGACAATGCGCCAGTAGAACTTGGGTCAGGTGTGTTTGAAATTAAGCGTAGTGATATTACTCTGAGACAGCAACTTGGAACTGGGCAATTTGGTTCTGTTCACGAGGCACTTCATAGAAAGAAAACCCCTGTGGCTGTTAAGATGATGAAACCAGGGAGCATGTCTGAGCGTGATTTCATAGAAGAGGCAAGGACAATGACTGCTTTCAAGCATAAGCACCTTGTTTCACTTTATGGAGTGTGTAGTACAGAGCAGCCCTTGTTAATTGTCATGGAGTTGCTTCCTATGGGTTCCTTGCTTGATTACTTACGGAAATACAAAGAACTTACTTCAAGACCTGCAATCCTTACTGATATGACCCTGCAAGTTGCCTCTGCTATGAAGTATTTAGAGGAAATGAAGTTCATTCATAGGGACCTTGCAGCTAGAAATTGCTTAGTTGGTGAAAAGAATTTGGTTAAAGTTGGAGACTTTGGACTTGCTAGGTATGTTATGGATGATCAATACATAGCATCTGTGGGAACTAAGTTTTCAATTAAGTGGGCTGCTCCAGAAGTAATAGAGTTCACTAAGTTTAGCAGTAAGTCTGACGTATGGGCTTTTGGTGTGCTTTGCTGGGAAATATTTACTGGTGGTAAATCACCTTATGCTGGTCTAAGCAGTTTACAACTAGTTCATATGATTGGTAGGGGACATAGACTTGAGCAGCCAGAGCATTGTCCGAATGAAGTGTTTAAAATTGTTTACCAATGCTGGAATCAGAAGCCAGACAATCGACCATCGTTTGAATGTATTTTCCAACTTTTGCAAGATGTGACAGAGGAAGGCTTTGCAGAAGCTAATTCAAATGATTGAGTGCCAGAAGTGGTAGGCTATTTCTAATCAATTGGTGAAGCTACTTGTTTCTTAAGCTAGTCATAGACCACTTTATGCTAGAATTGATAAATTGAAGTACGCAATGCTTTCTATCTCTCTTAGCTTGCAATCGTATGGTTTTATCGATTGGCTTAAGCAAATAAGTCAGCAAGTTATTGTCGTACGTGAAAGAATATCAATTCTTTGCTGATCCTTGTCTGAAACCTCTTGAACCTAAACTGCCATGTATCATAGGTGGTCGAAAATTGCGGTCTTTGCTTGTACAAAGTTATGAGGAATATCTCTATCTATCCGTGCTTATTTGGCTGGCTGTCAGTTTTTCAATCCACACCTGTGTGTCCTTTTGTTGATGTCTTTCTGCCTATTTGGACCAAATGAGAGCCAATGTGGTCTTAAATAGCAGATATTTTTGGGCCCGTGTTTTACGCTTGCTGACTTGGTGTGGTTGGCTGTTCTTGTTTTGTTCACAGTTCTAGTGTTCCTTCCAACCAAGGACGCTTGCCTATTGCTTTTGCTGTAGATTTATGGTTTTATATAAATTGTTTACGGTATTGATGGTGGAAGATTATGGGAGGTCTTCGCGAGTCTTGTCTTTATTGCGCAGATTTCATCGACCTGGTTGTTTCGCTTGCTTTAAAGTTAAATGTGCTAAACATTTTATTAAAATGTGATGGTCTTGCGCGCAAGTCTCCGAAACAGCGCTGTATAGTATTCTAAAATTTGAAACGTTCGTATTCCGTCTTTTTTGCATGAGCTGTACTGTCTAAGTGGCCTTTTGCGTTTCCTTGCATGTTATCTCGTCATTAGCTAGTCTTAACTGTTTATTTTCTTCCACAAGGCTGATTTTTGGTGATTTTTTTGCTTGGTGATTTCGCGCGAAAGTTTCAATCGCCCTTTTGCGTTCGTTATTTTTGTACTTGTTTTCTAGCTGTTCATGCTTTTATTAAATTTTGGTGTTGTATTGCAAAATTTTAGCTTTTCGTGTTGCCAATCAGCATGGCATGAAGAACGGTGAAATTTGAATTATTTTCTATGCTTGGCTTCATTTTGTATGCTTATTTGAAGACTTATGGCTGTAACTACACACGGCTTATTCCTTGTTTAGAAGACGGAGTGCGTATCTATTCAACCCGGTTATTTTACTTGGCTGTGTTTTGTACTGGGAATAGATAGTCTGTTTCTAAATTTTGGAAGATTTCGCTGCTTCTAGTTGCGTTGCGTTGTCATTGATCCAGCCTATATTTGTACTTACGCTGGTATCACTGGGTCTCTTTGTTGAGAATTGGATGGCATCAATCTTTAAGAATAAAAAACGATGGATGTTTGGCAAAAAAAAAATCTTTTAGGATTTTAGACTGGGTTTTATAATAGAATCTGTTTCATATCTCAAGGTTGAATTGCGAAACGGCATCAATGTGCCTGCCTTGACTCTAGTTTGCTTGTTTGCTGGCGGAAGGAAATTTATGTTGAATAGAAATCCCTATGTTGACCAGCTTGTTTATGACAAGGATTGATTGATCATTAATGGCAGTTGATCGTGTTCGCTGAGGGCATTTTATAAGAAAATTTCATCCGGAAAGCGAAGGGGAAAAAAATGCATGCGCAGAGACCTTTGGTATGTTATACCCTCCTTATTTTACGTTTTCGGATGCGGTATTGAACCTGTGGTGGCATGTGCGTAATGTAAGCATCCTGCTCGCTCACCTTTCACTCTGGAACCCTTTGGAATTGAACACGGGTGACTCCTTGGGTGCCTTGAGTAAATTCTGATTCCGCATTATAAAGTTTGCCAAACTGCTTCCAAATATTCAGATGAAATTGCGATGCTTTTAAAGAGCAAGACGCATAAAGCTTTCCAACATACTTCCACGTATTCACACGAACGAATCTTTTGTCGAACCTATCTATATCTATTGTTGCCAGTTAGTAAGTTAAAATATCGCAAAGTTTATGATTTGGTTTTGTAAAATTGAAAGATATTGTCTCTGACGCTTCTTTCTTAACTCCGAGCTCTACGAAACACATATATACATGCGGGGATCATATTATGTATGTGCTTATACATGATATGGTCCCTGATTTGAGTGCATGAAAGTCTGACATGCAGTTGAACGGTTTGACAGTTTGTACACGGCTCTGCGTTACGCTCGCTTCTTTATGCGATAATGGTTATTGCATGTTTTCTAACGATGACATTCTTGAGCGTAGATGCTTACTAGATCTGGTAGCAGACGTATTGGCAGCTAGTGTTGATCTGAGATCCCGCCTAGCCTTGGCTTTGCCCTGCTTCTGTTTACAAATCTGATGATCGAGATTTGTGCTGCTCAAGTCATGGCTGATATTGCCCCCGCTTTTCCCATTTAGTATTCGATCTTGATTTGGAAATGAAAGCCTATAGTACCACCACATTTGTGATGATTTTTAGAAAACAAGCAATTTTCTTTCAATTTAATTTTGAAGATATGTCTTTGACGAAATCACGGGCATTGTCAACTGCGTAAGTAAGCTTCAACGGGATATTTTAAGGACCAGGCGTAAAGACACACTTCGTTCCGTGATAAAAGACTAGAATCAATGAGGAGATTCTCCGGCATTTTGTTTGCTAATGAATTATTGATCTTTCTCTCACGCGTGTTACGTTCATCGTGTAATTTCCTTTTTATGACAGTGTTTAATCTTGGAGCAGTTTTGTGGGTTTATGTCTACTGGTTAAAAATATGCTGCTGGATTTCCTCGCGTCGTTGATAAAGAACTAGTATTATTGAAGCATGTCCTCAAAAGTCATAAAAAGATTTGTTATTTATCTGAAGATCTTTGTGGTGCCTCTGTAATCACGTGAGGATTTTTTTTTCCGAAAGCATCTTGTTTCTTGTTTATCGTGTGTATTCCTATTTTTTATTTAGGTTGCTAATTAGCTGTCCTATTGCCTGTCTGCAAGTAGTGGATAGCTTGATAGAAGTGTTGTGGCGGGTGACGCAAGTGCACCCCGATCGGCATGTTCGCTCTCGTCTGCATCGGTCAACCGTAAAAGATTCGTCTTGCACTAGTGCGGAAGTAAAGATGGAGGTTTCATATGCTTCGCATCAGGACAATCTGAGTATAGATCGATTAACGCACATGTATGTGGAAGTACCTGTTTAATTTATGTAGAGTCGTTTTCGTATCGTAGTGGAGCCGAATCGAAGCTGCCGTTAACGCGAATGCCACATGAATGGAAATTCCGACTTCGCCTTGGATAATCTGCCTATTTTCAATACTGGTGGGGTGCCTTGTGCAATTCAGGAAACTCGTTCTCAGAGTAGATGATACGAAACATGACGTGTGCTATCACGCTGCTGGAGGTCGCTCTGCTCTGTTAGTTGGCATACTCTCCAGCAGAGGCAACTTCGAAAGTAGGAAGCTGTTGCGCTCCGAGTTGAAGAAGCAATGCGCTTTGCTGAATCAGACTGTGAGCATCTACTTTGTCGTAGCTGACAGGCCATGCTCTGTTCCTCCCGAGGAGCGAGTTGATGACTATACGTGCTCTTCCGTGCTCGACATCGCGCCTGTTCCAGGTGAGATACAAAGCGCTGCTTACCTGGAGAATCAGACGGATTTTCAATCGTTTAGTTTGGCATTGGTTCTTCCCGCAACGCCTCCTTCGCATCGCGGCTGCCTTTCTATTCAAGCTTTCACGTGACTTCGCTATTGGTTTCTTGTTTCTTGGTGTTTCCTTTCAGCATTCCCGCGTCATTACTCTTTCTTTTTCCGTAGTTGTCTTTTGTTGCAATAAACCATTGCCTATATATAAGTGTATATATATATATATATATATATATATATATATATATATATATATATATATTTTTAAAGTTATAACTGTAAAGTTTGGTGTGGCCTAGAGCACCAAATACCGCACAGTAATGCTCATATCACACCAGCGTGATATGAGCCACACTGTGCGTTATTCGGTGCTATGGGCCACACCAAACTTTACAGTTACTTAAATATGCTTCGGTACTTGTTCGTTAGCAAGTCATAATGTCGTGCAGTTCTCGCCAGTTCACCCAGCTCTCGTTGTCTAGTGGTAAGTGCTCTGCTTTCTATTCCGGCGATCCGGGTTCGGTTCCCATGCACGTCACTGATGAGCCCCACATAGGGCGAAGCGTGTCTGGCGTTGGGGGAATGGAGGAATTGGTGAATTTATATATATAATGTCATTTGTAGGTCCTTTCCCAGCTCATCATATAAATATAGCTTCTCCTTCGGAGCAGCTTTACGGTGTCGTGACGATTGGCATAGACTTCGTGGTAAGTTGCATGGTTGCTGTCAATATTCTGTGTCCTGTGTATAGGTAGATGCGTGTCTGAACTGGTTGCTGTAGCGTGTTACGAAGCAGATGGACTAGGTACATTATTATTGCTTGGTCTTGCTAGCCGCATGGTAGTTTTGACGAAAGGAAAATCTGTTTTCTTGTGTTATGGATCGCTTCCTCTTTCTTCTCCTCTCGTGCATGTGTTGTTGTGTGCCTGTGTTTGCATTTTTAATTCTATTCCTACGAAGATATTGGTAATGTGTCTGTGATCCCACACTCTAAAAATTGCACTTGCACATGATAATTTTTTGCGAAATGTTGTGCAGCAAGGACTTGCATATTTTCTTTTGTGCGTCAACTGGAAATAGCCTATCGATGCCGGATTTTCCTAGATATTTGACTTGAAGTGATGTTCCTTTTTCCTGCTGCTTTTCCCCATTTTCATTGTATTGTTGTGCTCTAAGTAGCGTGTCGTGCATAGATTTCAAGCTTGCGAGCTTGAAGGGCTCTGACGTTGAGTTAGGTCAAGCCTTCTAGCGCTAAATAGCTTAAATCGTGATTGATATGCAGTCCAGGCTGGTATGTGCAGGCATTTTCAACAGTCATGATGCGACCGTTTCTACTTACGTTTTCCGTTTTTCCCCTAGGTGAACAGGCCTGTTATTGTATCTAAGCTTGGTGTCTATGACCACGCGCAGGACGGCATCAAGAAGCAGATTAGCGTGATCCTGTACGACTCAGTGTCTCGTGTAAGTTGTCGTTATGTTCAGCTTTATCAGCGGCTGTGCTGCTTTCCTTCTTGCTGCTGTCATTGCTTGCGAATTCATGCTTTCTTTCGCGCAATTCGACACCTATGCTATACTATACTATACTGTACTATACTATACTATACTATACTATACTATACTATACTATACTATACTATACTATACTATACTATACTATGCTATACTAAACTATACTATACTATACTGTACTATACTATACTATACTATGCTATACTAAACTATACTATTCTTAACTATACTATACTATTCTATATGCTATGCTTAATATACATGTATATATATTATATACATATATTCATATAGAAATATATGAACGTATATGTATACTACATGTTATAATAATACATGCTTTGTGTCGCACTATAAAGGTCAACTCGCCTTGGTCAATCTTCCCTGCTACGATGATGCGGAGCGCTAATGTTATCTACTTATTTAACAAAGGCTTTGCATTCTTTTATTTCGCACCATGTTGTGATCGTTTTTCCAACGTAAGATTCATTACGAATAAACGACGGGAGGGATAATGGGATACCATGGGCAGGAAAGTTTCTGTGTCGCTTTTATAGCTTTCTCGTCTTTGTGGGCATTTGATGAACTCATTCTCGATTTGTCCGCGCGGAGGTCTCTTTGACTAAAAACGCTTGCTGCGGCCCTCCCTGAGGTTGTCACAATTGCTTCAAGTCGTGTCTTTACAAGGGGGGGGGGGCCGATTTGAGCGGTGTTGCTGATTAGGAGTCCGGGGTTATTGAGACATTTAACGGACCACTGTTTTTAGGTGATTTATAACTTTAAATAGAGGATTAATCTTTGCCTCTAATATAGGATTGTCTAGCGAGTTGCAAATGAAAGAGTTTTCGATAGTAGCCACATTTACAATAGAGATAATGACTAAGCTTTCATGCGACTTAGCAAAATTCTATGATTGGCAATGGGCAAATATGCTTAAAATGCTTATATGCAAGTAAACTAAGGCTGTGCTTTTTAAACTTCATAATGAAGACCAAAAACGAATTGGACATCGAAAAATCAGAATGAAAGTATATCTTTACCCAGCAACATGAAAGATCTTGGTATTTGATGCAATCGCTATTAAGTTGGAGGGACCACCTCTCTCAAGTACGCTGTCACGAGGGGATGGCCTGTGTTTAGGAACGCGATGTCGTGTTGATGCGTGAACGCTCTTTGCATCGGTTAAGCTGGAGAAAGTGAACCTTATTTGAATATTAAGATAACGACATCAAGCCAGTAGACCTTTTCCGATTTTTAAACTAACTGACATCTGCCCTCTTCCCACCGTTTTTCATATTCAATGGCTTACTTAGATAGAAATTTTCCCGTCTGCGCGACTGGACCTACAATTAGATGCCCATAGCATTGAACAACTTCTATTCGAAACTCTGATCCCCTATTCCAAGGACCCAAACGATTGTCTGAAACCTTTTTTTTTTTTTTGTTGCCTAGTTGACGATTTGTGTTTTGTATGTATATATTAATATCAAATTTTAAGTTTCTCTAACTTTCACCAGCTTGTGGACCTAATTATAAATACAGCTAAATCAAAGCTCTTTAAGAAACTAATTAAGCCTAATTTGTAGCTGCATATGTTGCAGATCTGATTTATGCTTACCTTGTGCGACTTTTGTGAGTCATTTATATGAAAATTTTTAGTAAGCGATTGTGGAAATGTTATCTTGTGGTCTTTTATTCGTCTTGTTATTTGTTGCATTTTCTTATAATTATGATATTGTAGTTTTTCTTGCGTGCTCGTTAGGTTTTATTATAATTATGTTCTAATTTAGGTTTTATTTTAATCATATCCTTCTGTTTTGGTCAGTTCCTCCTTTGATTTTCTGATCGTGCTAGGCTGTGTTTCCTAATTTGAGTTTCGTTTGAATACAAGCCTCAATAATTAGTTACTCCTGAAGGTAGTATAGGTAAGTAGGTATTATATAGGATTAGTAGTTCAAAGGAGGTTGATACCTTGTCTAGTCATTTCCTCTGTTTTTCTCGTTTCAGCTCTTCTTGACAATCGTAGCCTTTAAGCTTAGTTATGTCCAATTTCCTCGCACTGACCTCGACCTATTCTTCCAATAGCATATTCATATTGAACCTTGTGGTGGCGTGAAGGGTCGACTGTTTTATACTTATAGGAATTGGCTGCCTATATTTTGCGCTGCGGAGGTGTTTCAATGTGGTGCGAGCGTTGTGCCCTGAATCCTGCTCGAATTCGTCCCTGCGCCAACGCGTTTTTTTAAGTGTACTTAGCCATGCGTCCCGCGGGAGAAGTTGACTTAGTCATGCATCCCGCGGGGGAAGTTGAAGTAAGGACCAGTGAAATACTGAGACGACAACCTTCGTGTCCAGCCATGCGCTAGCCCCGTGGCTTGGACTAAAGAGAAATTCCCACCACAGATCCTACTTGCCACCTTCACCACAGGCCCTCATGGGTACAGAATTGCTGACAGTCCCCAACCTAATATAGAGCTCCGACCGTCGGATGTGCTATCTTATGATTATATGAAGCTATTCAGAACTGCTCTTTACCAACGCCCTGATCTTTGATCTGCGAATTGTCTGTGGGCTCTTGGCGCCTGCTTGTAGCGTAGCTTGCAGAAATGATTTTCCTATAGCAAATGTATCTAAACTCTTATATATATGTGTATATATATATATATATATATATATATATATATATATATATATATATATGCGTTTATAATATTACAACATCCGCAATAAAAATGTCTGCGACAACAAACCTAAAATAAAGACGAACCAGTAAACACCACCATATTAAAACGGAGAATAAAAATCTACAAACTCTTTAAAACGGAGACCACCATGTGGCGAGCAGGATACAAAGAAACTGCAACTCCACGCAGGACATGCAAGCTTAGCAAGCTTA
>QQSS02182972.1:0-14055 GCA_003687565.2 Craspedacusta sowerbii
TAATTAGGCGTGGGAAAACCGCACTTCGCGTGGGAAAACCGCATTGCGGTGGTTACCAGTTTGTGTCCCGTTTCCAAATTGTGACCTGCACACCGTCTTCTAACTAATTGAAACGCAGCCTTGTGTGGAGCTACACGGCAGATACCCGACCAAACCATTGGGCCACAGAGGCCGGAAGACTTTTTCAAACAATGCCTTCGACCAATCATCGAAGCAGGCTGCGCACAGCGTTTAATAGGCAGGGCTGGGTTTGAATCCAATAAACAGGACCGTGCTCGTCCAACGCAAACTTCCTTTAGTCCCTGACGGTATCAAGCCAGGGGAGCTACCTACTTGGTATGAAGCTACGGTTAGCTAGGTTTCCGGTTACCTCGCCGAGCCCATCACTATACAACGTGGAGTACGACAAAGCTATTCTTTGTCAGCCCTGCTGTATACCCTCGTCGCCGAAACTATTGCATGTCCTGTGTGGGTTGCAGTTAAACGTGTCCTGACGGAATTCTCCCCTCTATCAAGTGCAGAAATTGACTCCCATAAAACGGAGGGGCTTTCACTTGGTACAGACACCACGGATCCGGCACTTCACTCAGTGCACTGGAAGCAAGTAAATCTCTTTAAGGTCTTGGGGATGACCTTCTTTACCGAGTTTTTCTCGTACAGTCCCATGCAAATTACGATGAACAATTGTCTAAAATCTTCACACTTCAAAACTTAAGAAATGAAAAGCGCTTTTAATCTACACCTTGGCCCTGAACAAGATGTGGCATATAGCCCGTGCCAAAGGATGTTGCAAAGAGTCTAGAATCCATCCTCAACAATTATCTTTCGCAATCAGAGCCCAACCCGCTTGTGAAGATTGCTCACCTTTGCAAACCAACTGAGAAAGGACGTCTTGGTCTCCCAAACCCGCTCCAGCAAGCTACAGCGTTGCGGTTTAGATTCGCTACTCTAGTGCTTTCACCGAGGTCCTGCGAACCGTTGGTCCAGCAGGTGTCTACAGCTACTGCATAGCCAAAGCGCCCAAAGCTATGCGACCAATTTAGTGGAAACATGTAGAGCCTAATGTTGCCCCCTCAACGACCATGCCAGCCCAAGAAGGCTATCCATCGCTTTACCTTGTCCTGTTACCCCCGTTTAGATCCCTTACAAATATACTGGTATGAGATAACCCTGAAAGCTCCTTGCTCTTTCCAACGACCAAAACGGTTTACCGGGCTCTTGACCCAACCGTCCGAAAACAAATCCCGTCGGTCGCCTACTGGGACATGATAAATCGTCTGCCAACCGCGGAGAACTGGGGAGAGCTCTGGACCCTGTCTACAATCCCACGCCCCAACGACATTCAAGAGTCGCTCTGGAATATAGGACAACAAATCTGCTCACTTTTGAACTTGTGTAGTTTGCTGCGTGGTGCTTAACGTATAACCTGTACATGCCAGGCGTTGACTGTAGGTCATGTCCATACAATATACGCACGCAACCCTACCCATCTCTACAACATACACAATCTCCCTTGCTTTTCTCTGTTTCATTGTGTTGTCTTGTTTTGTCTCCTTTCGAGCTTACAAATAGTTTCGATTTTTATTCCAGTTTTGTATGTTTACATTTCTTTAGCAGTCTTTACCAAAGGCCCTATTCGTTTGTTGTCCACTACTTAGGCAATAAGCTGCCAAAAGTCTGTATTTTGCATTTGTTCATCCAAATATTTCATTTGGGAATGTGGCCTGGGCAAGCACTAATAAAAGTAAACTATCTGAGTAACATTGACTACACAAACGAATAGTTAGAATTATATCACGTGCTGATAGAACTGCCCATTCGAGACCTTAGATGATCTCTCATAAAATATTAAATGTGTATGAGTTAAATATTCTACAAACCCTTACTTTTCTTTTTAATCATCAGCAGAATCTGCTGCCAGCTGTCTTTTCATCTTATTTTTGGTCAGCTAATTATCGCTATAATACCCGCTTTTCAAAATTCGGCTACAAGGAAACCTCTGCCACTGGTAAGCGAAAGTTTAGCATCTCGATCAGAGGCCCTTATCTATTGAACAGGATAAATTGCACTGCTGCCAAAGAAAGTAAAACCCTGATCACGTTCAAGAATGACATAAAGAAGTTTCCTCTTCATTCAACAACTGTTACACCCCATTGGTAATAGCTGAGCTTTGCAGTTCACTGAGTTTATACATACCTTAAGCTTTAAATTGCCATAAGTGACTAATGGAAGTATTAACTTGACTTGCTCTAATTCCATGTTTCTGCAGATACAGGATAGACGCGTCGGGTTGGATGTATGTACATCCAATACCTAGTTACCCACAAAACCAGTTTTCAGCGTTACCTTGCGCTTGCTTATGGCGCTCCATGACAAAGCCGACGGCTTTCTGGGAGAACCATGCCATCTGAACATTAAGATCTGGACTAAAAGCAACTACGCATGATGTATTTCTTGCTATGAGTTGGGTTTTGCATGATGAATTTTTTGTTATGAGCTGCGTCTTGTATGATGTACTTTTGTTATGAGCTGCGTCCTGTTTAATTGTTAAATATGGCGAATACATGTGAAAGAAAGAAGAAAGAAAGGCAATGATGTTTTTTTTTTTGGTGTGTTTACGTCCCTCTTCGAGGTATAGTGCATCATTGCATGCGGAAATTTATTTGACATTGTGCGGAAAAATTAAGTAATAAACACCTCCCGTTCTTGATATTTACTGACAAACACTGCCTTTATCGTACGCTTTACACTCGGTTAGCATTCGCGAAATTTGTTTCACATCTTACGGGCAGGCGCATTGTATTTACGCGCCACTACAACTTCATGTCTTGTCTTAAACTTTGTTTCTATTAGAGCACCACAGGTTCCATTACAATTCCGGTTTTTCACTTTGTTTCTATTTGAGCACCACAATCTCTCTAAACCCGAAATTTCTTCTCGAGAACGCTTTTGTTCCGCGACGATTTTGACAGTTCACCTCCCCTTTTACTTCTCTAGGACTTTCTGTTCCCCTTTTAACGCAGTTGTTTACCGATACACAACTCTTAATTGCCTCCTAGCAACTTTGATTCGTGCTTCTACAAAAACTCAGCGGCGTTTGGCCCCTGCTCTATTATGATTGGTTCTACGATTGTCTTAAAAAAAGGTACGACTTTTGCGACAACATATTTACAACAACAAGGCAACAGCAAGAATTTTTATTTTGCCCAATCAGAACTCCAAAAAACGCATAAAGATAAATTTACAAAATTTTAGTCTAAGTTGGAAGGAGGGCTTTTCTAAGCATGAGCCCCCTCCCCCTATCATACATGAGTTTACGCTTCCTTTACCGGTCACTGATACATTAGACCACCCATTCACTCTGCGCAACTTATATAGCCCCTTAGTCACTCACACACGGACGTTAAGGTTTTATATTTATATTTATATTGCGTATTTTGTATTTATATTTTTCTTTTTATCTTTCGTATTTTATCGACTTTTTATGACATGGTCGTAATATACAGAAGAAAGCGGTCCAAAATTTTACTTGGACTGCCGGGCTACGGGAAAGTGCAAAACAGAAATAAAGCTACCGTTTTGTGTTCAACACGTATACATATGCGCTACCTTGCAATTGAACTGATACTACGCTTTCAAGCGGAAGTGAGTCCCAAAAGATGCGTATAGCTTTTGCTGGTACGTTGCCTATTTATTTTTTTGTTAGGTCTAGCTGTAAGTCAAGCCCTGAGCCCAAGTCTAACCCTAATCCTAGCGCTTTTTCCAACAAGCTCGAGCAATCCTCAAGCATATAAAATTTTGTGTTACATTTTAAAAGAACGTTATTCGAAGTCAATAAACTGATATAGTTTAGCATGCAGCCGCAATATTGAACTTTGCCGCATGTCGCAAAATTTTGGCCGGTCGCGGATTGCACGGTTGCATTACGGCATGCTGGAGACGTAAAGTAGGCGCCTGAGCCGGCCCATCACTAGCAACCGCATGGAGAATGACGGTAAATAGGCCGCACCTCCAAGATTATGCTCTCTGATACCCGCTTGAGAAAAGTACTTCAGGAATTGCACAGGGCCTACCCCTGCGTATACGCCGGAGTTTCTTAATAGAGAACTTAAAAAAAATGGAGAAGGAGGAAACGTCTGATGATGTTTGATGCAAATGATCTAAGCCGCTCTAGCAGTGTTGAGAAGGAGTCTCTAATCTCCTCTGCGAATAGCATACATGCTCAACCGCATGCATAAACTGATCTCCCTGACCTAGCATGCGCGATGTAGACAACTGCCCCCTGATGAGAAGAACTCCCATTTTGTTTAGGTCACGTTGCTCTTATAATTCTCGTGCCTTCTCTATCTACTATCTATCGGCATTCTGAACATGCGTTTAAGGTGGAACTGTCGTTATAATTCTGTGACTCTTCGATACATCCTGGATTCACCCTTCAAGCAGTTTCTGATTTGCTCGTGATTCTGTTTGCTTGATTACGTTTCACCGCTTAGGATTTGCAAATTGTTGCGTTGATGTGGATTACTTTGCCCTGCTCTTTCGTGCTACTAAGTACTCAAAACCCCTGGATACAGGTAAAAATTATATTCCTGAATTGCATTTCTCAAATTCGAAAATTTTTAGTATAAAATTTTTAATTTAAATAAAAATATCAAAATAATAGAATTCATTAAAAATTTAATATTTTAAAATGCGTTTTTTTAAATAGCGATTGTATCTGCTGCGCGTTTGCGAGCCGATTTTAACTTAGTGCATGTTCCAATTGTCTCGAACACGTCAGTAAGAACAAATTTAATAAGCAGGGCGGGTTCTAACAATCACCAACCTTATCTTAACGCAATAAACCACAGGATATATAAATAAACTTCAAGCAATATAACATACTTAGACACCAGGCGATCCTTTGATAGCTACTTGCCTTCTACGATTTGGCGTTTCCGACCACTCATGTTTGTCTAGGAAGCATCTCATTTACAGGCACCATTAGATTGGTATTAAACATGAACAGAACATGAAAAGTACAATCAGTGTAGCGGAATGAAGGTGAGACATTGGCGTACAGGTTCGCCTAGAGAAGATATATGAATAAAAATGATAACAAAAACAGCAACAACAACAACAACAACAACAACAACAACAACAACAACAACAAGAGCCACGACGCCAAGAACAACAGGAACAGAAACAAAGATAACGACAACAACAACAACCACAACAATTTTCCTAACAAAAATCAGCGAAATTATAACAAAATTTTTTTCATGGCAATGAGAGCTCTTCTTACCAGAGCTAAGCACATTGATAAACCTGCGCAATTATTCCAAGATAACTATTTGTTACGTCACGAAAAACTACGTCCATTAAATATATAAAGAAATTGGAACAAAATTAGTAGCAGTTTCGAATTATGAGGATCATGCAGAGTAAATGATGATATTTTATAACCCGTATTGCTAGTAGTGACTAGCTGTTAATCTATCAGTGCGTGAATGTTGTATTATCTCCTCTCTAACGCTTGGCAGTGAGTAAAGCAAGCACTTGTCGTGTGAACTGTGCTCTGCTAATGCTAAGTTCCACTCCTGTATCTACCATGCTGTTAAGGTTGCCCTATCTGGTTAGCGACATAGATCTGTCGCCCTTTTTAAGGGTATTCGTTATCGGGGCGTGCTTTTTGAGTTACTGTTAAGCAAATTCATGTGGAATACGTATTTATTTGTGCATAAACAAGTATCTGTTGAGTTCAATCAAGTCTTCAAGTGTAGGTATTTGCAGGAGAGCAAACAGTTTTAACGCAGGTTCTTTGAAAACAGAAAAAGTGATTTACACTTACCTCTCGTTTTTCAGTGCGATAAAGTCTTATCATGGCAATGAAACAGACATAGAGTAATGAATGGGACCAGGCATCTTACCATTGATACTAAAGGTGCTCTTAAGTTTTTTTTTAGCTAGTTCTCTTATGTTCGGTTTCCACGTCAAAGAAGGGTGAATTATTACGTCCAAGTATTTTACTTTGTACCAACAAAAGTATTTTTAAACCTCCAAAGGAAATAACGAGCCTGAAATTCACCTTTCAATTGCTTGCTTTGATTAATACTTCGTCCGTTTCCTTAGTATATACTCCAAGGCAATTTGCGCACAGCCAGTCAAAGAAATCTGTTAGTTCTTTGGATGAAGACTTTCTAGCGAACCTTACTGACAAAAGGCCTATAAGAATTTTGGTGTAATAAGCACAAGTGATAAATTGCAGAAGTTGCAAGTCGATTTTACAAGTCTTTTATGTAGACCAACAAGAGCAGCGGACCTACCAAGGAGCTTTGTGCAACCCAAAATTCAATGTCCTGGGTTGTAGAGTGAGCAGATAGAACCGCAATAAAATGTTGATGGCCTTCAAGCCCGATCGAGAACCAACTAGTTAAGGTTTCTCTTTTACCAAAGTGCTCTGATTTTCAAAGAGGAATTTTATGATCGACTCAACTATTCAACTTTCAAATGCGTTTTGCAGATCGATCAAAACTCCGAAAGTCAGATTTTCCTTATCGAAGTTTCGCTTAATTTGCTCTGGGACTACTACAAGAAGAGCAAAATTTTTGGAAATTTTTTTTTCTCTTTCGAAAGCCGAATTAATACATTAGACATTATGTTAAAGTTCTCAAATTCGGAGAAGAGACGATCATTCATCGCTTCTCAAATATTTTGCTTATGTCTGAAAGTAATGACATAGTGCGATAGTTAGAACGTGATTCAAAGGAACTTGACTTTATTAAAGAGACGCATTACGACGATGATATTTATATAATATCTAGCTAAATGCTTGCACGCTAAAAATATGTTCTTGTTAAGGAAACCATGGAGCATTTTGCAATCTACTTCATGTTGAAGTGTGTTTCATATCTTCGTTTTAGAGCACGAGATTACCATTCCAGCTCTTCATCTCTTTGTCTGTTTTGGGCTTAAATGCAAAGTACTTGCAAGACCCGCATTGTTTAACAAGCAGCATGACTAGTACGTATTATTCATGTAAATATTGCACGATGTTAAGTAAAACGGGCAGTTATGTAAAACGATCTCAACGCCTTTATAAGCTGTCAGGAAACTACCTGACAAGTACGCAGTTTATTTTAGTATAATTAATGCTTAATTACAATTTGGACTTGGTATGGTACGGTAAAGTTGTATATACGGGCGACACATGTAAGGGAGACAGAGAGATTGTGTAGAAGTAGCGCTGAGAATATATAATCTAATCTCCGGTTTATTTCTAGTGTCCCTGAACCGAAGAAAACCGATAGTAATTTAACCGTGAAAGAAATTTTCTTTAGTAGCATCAAAGAGCGTGCATGCCTGTAGGACGTGGCTTTGACTGCCATGCTTGATAATTTTACATTAATGTTGTGGTACTTCATGACTGATTGGAAAAAAGCAATCCATGGAAAGTATCGTTTGTTTGGGTATGATAAAACATGGAAGCGATACTGTATTCCAGCTGCGTGCATCATATTCAATCGCAGTATATAATTTAAAATTAATGTTTGAAGGAGACCAGATAGGAAAGAAGGATGTCTTTAAACAAGGTGGGCCTGCTGTTTCTTTTCTTTAAAAGATAATGCTTAATCTCTAAGAAGTTTTCCACTAGCTTATTCGTACACAATCTACACTTAAGCGGTGTGCAGCAACCCTACGGATTGCAGATGTTTGTTTTAGTCACGTCACAGTAGAATGACTTGATATGAGATCGACATTAAAGTTTGCACTTGCGTATCTAATTGAGCAGTAGAGTTTTGTAAGCATCCAAGTTAAAGTTACCAGTTGCCACCCAAATCCATCTACAGAAGATGAAATGACATTTTGCATCATAGCTGAATGGCTGTCAGTTTTGCTTATGATTAAATCTCCTTGAAGAAATTACTGATTGGAATGCCAAGCACTAGAATGAAATGTCGAATCTGGGATAATTGGCTACAGAGCGGAGTATGAAAAAGACATAATGCTGCTTGAAGAAAATATTTCACTTGTTAATTTACAGTAATGAAAAGCAAGTAAAGATTGATTTTGGCAGGAGAGTATCAGATCCCCATGTATGATTTCCGATAAGCTCATTGGTAAAACGTGAAATTTTATCAAGGAAGCATCTAAATCTTCACAAGTAAACAGTCACAAAGTTCTGTTGCCCCGGAAAACGCTTATAGCATAAGACAAGTTGGTTTTCAGCAAATGCAAAATGTTTCGAGTCGATAATGTTGTTTAAAGCACGGTTAATTATGAGCCTGTATGCTGTTGGTATTTTAATTACAGCCTTTAATCATGCTTATGCCCTCCGAAGTATTAATTTTACATTTTTGCGTCATATGGGCGTGGTTGGCAGACGTACTCATTCCTAGTTTTCGTCTAGTTGCTTCTTTATCTGGTTTGTCAGTTTTTGGTACGAATGTAGACAAAAGTGTATGTAATCAGTCTGTGGACAAGTCGGCAACAACAACAAGAATATACGCGAGACCACTGGCTTCTCGACGTCTTATCTATATCACACAATGCATGGAACTACTTCTCTACATTTCGTGCTTGGACCAAAATTCTAAACCTGCTAAAACTACATGCCTGTACCGAAACCAGCAAATGATAACTACTCTAAAGAGTCTAGTAGGGCAGTTGAACTACGAACGAGGTAGGAGGGACTAGCTGACTCAACAATGCTCAATTTTGGTCATCAATTCGAGCGCCGGATTAAGCTTTAACAGCAAAACTTATCATGGAACTGTTGGGAATGCGAGACAACTTCAACAATTTAGAAACGAACATTTATCCAGATTTATATTGATACCTTTAAAGCAGAAGCCTGAGGACTTGAAGACGACATCTGACCCGCGCTGTACTACTTTCCGTGTGCCGTCAACTTATGTATAGTGAAGTAACCGTGTTCTCCGTAAAAAAAACAAAGGCTAGTATGATGGCCGATCACAGTGTTGTGATAGGAACAGATTCTAGAGTTAAAAACTGTGTCAAGTTTATTTTGAGAGACCGCTGAGAAAAGCGATCTAGTTTTGAATTCCTATGTTAAGTCTGATGACCACGTGACTAAGGATAAAACAATTATTCGTGATGAATGCAAGATAGTTAGAGATTCCATTTAACTGTCTGTGGGATGCGAATCACTTGATGAAAGTTGCGATACAAATGTTGTGAAAACCGATGAAAGTAAACTAGGGCTTGTAACTCCGTTATTACCGCTTGGAAATTTAGCGAAGAAAGAGTTCAACAGTTCAGTTCCCCGAAAGACTCTTATGGTTGCTATTCCAATCTTAAAAGCTATTCTGTCCAAAGCTCATTCTCTAGATATCGAGTTGCAACATAGTGAACTGAAAGGGGAGGCAAAGCATCGCCTAAGGATACTGAGGAACAAATTAATGAAAGAGTTGTAAAGAATACTCTGCATCTATCACTGACGAGTTTCAACAAGATTCAGATTCAAGATTCGCGATTCAACAATTTATTTTTCCCATCAAAAATAAAAATACATAAGTACACATAGATGTAATAAAGAGGCGAAGGAGGGCTCTTCATAGCAACGGTAATTGGAATTGAAGAACCCCCTTCTGTACTAATGCCAATTTTTTTTTTTAATAACAAAAAAAATAAAGAAGAAACAAGCACAACGTACAAAAACCAACAATAGAACATAAGTAAACAAGATCAATATAATCCACAGTTGAACGAATGCGGATGTCATGTAATGCAATTTAATGTAATATAATGTGGGTCTAGCAGGTGCAAGATGACTTGGCGATTTAAACATGTGATTATATTTGGAAACCATTATCAGCCTGCACCTACATCGCAGCTGCGAGCTACTTAGACAGCAAGGTTTTCCGACCTTACATCACCAACAAACGAACAGCACGACGACTCGACAATCTAATCGACCGATGGATCGACACAAGCCAGATCGATGCTTAATACGATCAAATACCGAAGAATCTTACGGTGACGTAAAGTGAGTTAAGTGAGTATATTTTCTCAAACAAATACCCTGTCATAAATTGCAATACTGAGAAAAGAAATAATTAATAAATCCGTAACTTGGACGCTTGCAAAAAGATACAAAAAAAAAATAAAGAAACTTAACTGCCATTCAAACATTCGAGCATCTGTATGAGATGGAGACATCCTCATAGGTGGAGCTAATAAGATTGGGACGTCACCATTTCATAATTAAACGCAACATTAAAAGCTAGTTTTATGATAGAGCCGACAAGTGTAGGGTACGTCAGTAATCAAATTGCGCCTCAAGCACTCGGGAAATGCATTAAAAAAAAAAAGATTTATGACGAAATTATAAAAATAAAAACAAATTAAAAACCTCGGTAGCAGATACAAAGGGCGTTAGGTAGACGCATAGTGAAGAATTAGAGTAAACTTTAGCCTTTGGCAGAGACGATCTTTAGTGGCACCCGAGAAGTTACAAGCAAAAAAAAAAAAAAAAAAACACAAACTTACTTCAACATTGTCGAACGCAAGAATAACAGTAGATTAACTAATAGATGGTATATGGTATAATCAAAATCGTTGATCACAGAGACAGGACGATCAAACATAAATGAGCTAATCAAAATTCAAACTGTTAAATGCAAAAACAAAACTGATCCGCAACATGCTCGCAGTTGTTAACAAACAGATAATTCTCCCTCTAATATAGTAGAAAAGAAAGTGGTCAGCGTCCCAAGAAGTAAATATAAACATACTAACAGATTTATCAATTGCACACTCCGCACCATCTAAAATTTACATGTACTAAAAAACAATGCATTTTAAACCAACAGCAATAGCAACATCTAGCAGTCACGATTGTGAGAACAAATACAAAAGATCAAGGAAGTATGTGTTATGCTTAGGCAGCCGTAAGAAGGGATCGAACTTCGATCCTATAGACTGTCCTTGAGCTGGAAACACTTATGTTAAGGTCGCATAGCTGATTATCCATCACAGCACCTTTATGTTTGATGTTATTGCTTCCGTACATCTCAGTCCTTGTCATTGGTATTGACAGTGATGTACTGCAATCTAGTAATGTCTCAATTCTTCGAGATTGGAGTGTCCCTAATGCTGTACTGAAGCACGGTGAATGATGGGCGTGTATGTTCTTGGTATTTTAATTGCAGTCTTAAATCAAGTTTATGCAGTCCTAGAAGTAATTTTTCATCTTTGCGTCATATAGGCGTCGCATGGTTGTTAGGCGTAGGGATACTACCGACTAGCTACTTGCAAACAAATAGATTTTGCCAGTGACTGAAGCAGAGAGTTAAATCTCACCAATATGCGCATAGAGTGCGCTTACAAACTCCCAAACTGCGACGGAGATCCAAACCATTTCCAAGCATTTAGGAAAGCTTTTAAATCCTTTTTCGTTAGAACGATACCGTATCTGGCATTGACCGTTTGAACTACCTTTGCGTGTAGTTGGTCGGTCTTGCAGCTACTTATATTGCAGGCATACCTTCTAACTGAGTTACTTATTGAGTTGCAGTTGATATTTTAAAATGCAGCTTTGGTAAGAAGGGAGAAGTGGTTTCGTCATAAATGGACGCTTTAATGTAGCATTCTGCCCTTAGCGATGCTGCCATAATTCGCATTCACTTCGGCATTTTCATGGTTAGGTCGAGGAGCATGAACCTCGTTTTGAAGCTTCAGATTCTCAGAGGGTATAAATCTACCGTTTACTCCTCAGTAGGTTCATTGCGATTTGCCTGATGTGACGTAATCTCGCAGCTTATATGGTTTACAGTGTGCTAATATTTTTTTAGTAGCGCTCATACCTTCTCGCTTGCCCAAACAGACGACATGAATGGAAAAGAAAAAAATCTTTTACGCCAGGTGAAAGGGGTAGTTCAGGTGAAAGAGGTGAAGTTCAATTTTAAGGCTGGGGGCATGCTATATTCATTCCTAGTAAACAATGTTTTCTAGGCATTGAAGGAAAAGGGAGCAAATTTAAAGGTAAAATGGGAAGTCCATAGGCGGTGTTATCCATATCATTGACGGAGATGCGACTTTTTGTGCGAAAAATGCGCAATACTTGCGAATCATGACCATCATTAGTTAAAAAAAACGATGTGAACTCATGAGTAGCCGCAGATATAGAGCCAAGTTTAAGATGAAAGCGTTATCTCGATGTGGTTGTTTCAATGTTCTAGCAATTTAGTATTTTGATGAAGCAGTATTTGTCTTTAAAATTTTAAAATTTTACTGTTAACGTGTCATACGGTCTTATGTTCACCTTCTCATTTAGATCTTCTGATAAATGCAACTAGCATGAGACAGGCCGTCAAGATCTAGACGCAGTTTTGACTCTGTATCTTACTCAGTAATAGTGTTATATATATGTATATGTTATATATGCATATATAATGTTTTATTGTATAATTTTTATAGTAATAATGTTTCACAAATGTCATGATAAAAACTTTAGGGTTAGGGTAAGAGTTACGATTATCTCTATGGGTAACGGTTAGTGTTATGGCTAGGGTTGGAGTTTGGTTTACAGTCATAAATAGCCAAAATGTTTTTAATTGTTAAACTTATTGAGAGAAGGGATTCCATAACAGAAGAATTTTATTACGAAGTATTAATACAGAACTTCTCTTACGATGTGTTCACTTCGAGAATAGCCAAAATGAATAAATTAATAAATCACATGCCAGCCAAAGCTTTCCCATCTTATAGACAGGTTGAAAGGCCTAACTGCCGAGAGATTGCGTCATATCAGACGATTCACAATAAAGCGTTATTGAGGAGTAAACGGTAGATTTTAATAGCCTCTTGGAGGTCTACCCGACACATTTTTCCTGGGCGACTATATCTACTATCACCTTGTGACCACCCGTAAAGGAGGCCTAGGTGAACCCAGCGCGGCCCCTTTGATTGTGATTCTTTTTACAAAAGCTTGTAGTTCACTTGATTTCCTTATTAGGTGGTCCCGCGGCCCCTTTGATTGTGATTCTTTTTATAAAAGCTTGTAGTTCACTTTATTTCTTTGATTATGGTCGTTTGAATTGTTAGTAATTATTTCAGGCATTTCTTAAAAGCGCTTCACATTCAGACAGTTGTTTATGATTGCTCTCAAGCAGCCTACGTTAAAAGATCTATTTGATCATCAGAATTATGTTGTTGTATTTTCTTCCGTGTACGAGCCATTTTTAAGGAAGGAAATTGCAAAGATATATAGTGGACAAAGTTCAACAACTCAGATGAAACCAGCAAAATATGAAGAGATGTTTCACTTAGTTCCTCAGGAACTTAACTCTAAGTTTATAAAGTTGGTGGCCATATAGTCCGACATCCTGCCAGGCAGTTAAATATGAATGTAAATCTTTTGGTGAGGCACTATTGAACCTGCTAGAAAGGGTTTATACTCACTTAGCTTGCTTTATTATGGACCCTCTACCAAGTTAGTACCCAGCAGCTAGTTGGTCAACTACGTACTAGTCTCTCGTGTACTTGATGCATGTAGTAGGGAGCAGATGTTTTGTTGGTTGCGATGTGCGTTTCTTGAAAATGTTTTTTTCTAATATTGTCCTGGGTACTTGATTTGTTCTGTCATATTTTAAATGAAAACCTTTCTTATCGTAGTTTAGTATGAGGGCAGTAACACTCTTCAGTAGGTTTTAGTTTTAGTTCGTGCTTTGGTGTCAAGGCTTGATTTTGTGTGATTTTTGTTAAGAGCAATTTTATGTGAATGGCAAAATTTATGTATAAAACACGGTATCCGCTGTTTTTGGAATATATCCGCAGATTTTGGAAAGGTCCGCAGATGTCCGCAAATCCTCACGCAGACGCGGCTTCGTCGAGTCTCGTTTTCGTGATTTTTAATGGAACTGAGGCTGCACGGTGGCATGTAGCAGCCTGTGCTAAAAGCGGCGGCGATGTAGAGAGAAGTTGTTTCTTTCTCTTGTACGTTTGCACTTGTGGAAGGATTCGTCGTGAATGATGAAAGCTTGAGTTTATTTTGGAGAAAATGGAGCTTTTGTAGTTCAATTTGATAGCACAATCTGCTTAAAGAAAGATGAG
>QQSS02182983.1:0-28790 GCA_003687565.2 Craspedacusta sowerbii
TATATATATATATATAGATATATATATGGAAGCACATAGCGAAATCCCAACAACACAGGGAATGCTCTTTATGGAATGGAAACATACTTGCAGATGACTTGCGGTGGCGATACAGCAGCTTTCTAACTAGTGCTGAATCAGCCCTCTTTACAGCAGATATTAACTCTAAATCCTTGCCCATGAGTTTAGCCTTTGGTTATCAGCGAATATAGTTCTTGATCACAAAATTCTCCATCTCTCCAATAACATTTACTTTCACAGTGGGCATAGACTCTAGCAGCAGCCTTGTGTACTACGTATCCTAATCTGCTTGAAACAAAAGATCTTAGTTTAAAAAAAAACATAAGGCACACTAACACATATAAAATAGCAGAGTAGAGCTTTAAATATGCAAGTGGATCTAGCTAATAATGCTACCTGAGAATGCATCCAAGGTAAGCAGGATGTACTCAGAATCAGGCATTGCTTTCAATCTTTACATCAAGGATGAAACAAATTGAAACACAATACTAAGCTTCAAATCAGATTGGATTAAGTGATGTATTGAAGAAGGCCTAAGAACACCCAGTTGAACTTCCTAGAGTCAGAGAAGCCATATACTCTAGGTAAAACAATTCCTATTAGACATCATAATAAGATAATGACTTAAACACACCCTAGACTATGAACTTAAGAATTTACATTATAAGCTCCAAAAAGCAAGTCACGATATACTTAGCTAATAATACAAATGCCAAAATCTATGCAAACTATGTATGCGCATGACGACGACGGAGACCCAAATATGTAGGTTGTTCAAACCATTCATAAAAAAACAATGAGCGAAATTCGGATGCCCACCCCAACAAATTTAACATTAAAACAAAAACTAAATTACAAAGAAGCGCCAATCATAGGAATTGCGTAAGTTGATGCCTATGTTTGCACGCTGCCCTTGCGCGACTGTAAACATGCACCAGTGAAATGCCACATCGCCCACAAGCAACTCGGAGTAGAGCACGATAGAGCTTACATGTTCATACAAGAAATCAATATAAGAAGCAATAAATTCCAATTACAGGAGAGCTCAGCATCTCAGAAACACGTCGAAAAACAACTTAGGAAACAGCGTAAACACCATTAGTCCACGATCTAAGCGCAGGCCGATCCCTCGTAAAAGTATCTTGATCCGATTTGGACCACTAGCGCTGGCTGCCCACCACAACACAATACTGTGGCTGAGAGATCAACAAGGCTTGAAGTCATAGGCCAAAACATAGTGGCCGTTCGAGATACTCCCCCTTTCCCCTCCCCCATTGCATAATCTGCAGAAGGAAGACCTGCGAGCAGTTTCACATCTGCAAAATGGCGACGCTCTTAAGTGCCCTTAGTGGCAGTGCCTTCACTTCACCGGTTGGACAGAGAATTGGTAAGGGTATGGTTGTTTTCGGTACTGTAAGGCACACTTAGAATTTTCTACTTTTTCAGAAGTTTATGAAGCACCGTAATTGATTTTTCTTTCTAAACTCATTCAATTCCATTCTCATTAATCAATTTCTTGTTTGCTCAGCTTGTTTGCTTACTTTCTATAGTTTCTTTTTCGAAGAACCGCTGACTGATGATTTTAAAGAACTTGATAAACAAGGTATCACTTACCTTAGAGTGAGTTAAGAGATTTCTGTAGCATCTTTGACATGCCATTGGTAGAGTTCGGAATGTTTTCACTGTGGAAAACATGCTTGAAATATCTTTTTGGCAAAGATTCTTCTACTCCACATGAATTAACAGAGATCTTTATTTAATTTTATTCAATTCCAGCTATAGATTTCATTGGCAAAATTTGTCTTTAAGTGAAGCAAGCTGCAGAGGATTAATTTAACAGTAGAAAGCAAATACTGTGTTTTACTGTATTGCTTTTCGGCTCATTTTTTGTTTTCTTATTTATTCTGCTTTCTTTTGGCTTTGCACATAGTGAGAAAATTGCAAAATTTCTCCTGTTTTCTGTTTTTATTTGCCATCTAAATTTTGACCTTAACGGGTACTATACCCCATGAAGTGTCTCTTTGTTTGTTGAGTTGTATAGCTAAAACCAAAGTTTGCTCTTCATTTCTGATAAGCTTTCATATAGAGTTGGCCCTCATGTTTTTATATTTGTAACTTTTTCATGAGTTTGCTCGTGTACCTTTCTCTTGCTTTTGTAAGCAATATGGGATGTGTTCTGGTATAATGTAAGATAATTGCAAATGTTGGCATAGACTGTAGGTTCGGAAATTTGATGAGAAAGCAGCAAATTAAAAATTATTGGGTCATCTAACCAAAAGTAATTGGCTCATCAAAACTGTGTGAGATACATATAACGGTAACAGGTTGTGTGGTGTCTTATGTGTTTCATGTAATATGTGTTTGTAGGGAAGTAGTAATACTTGGATGGAGTTGCCAGTAGAGAAACTTCTTGTTGAGTGGAGAACAACAATTGGAAAGTAATGCTCATCAAAAAAATACAGAAGTAGTAGTCATTATGGTACTATTATGTTATTCATAGAGAGTTAATATTCTGCATACATATGGGATTTTTTAGGAATAAGCCAGTAGTTCAAGTCAACATAGGCATCCATCCCTGCTCCATATTTGCTGTACTAACACTCTAACATCACAGTTTCTTTTACGATTGAAAACTATGTTTTAATTTACGAAAAGCTGCTGAAAAAATTGTAGTATTTTGTAGTAATATTCTTGGTGTGTATATGATATTAACTCTCCAACAAGCTGTTTTGCGAAGCTTTGTTTGAAAAAAAGTACTATTTTGCATTAAAGTTCTTGGAGTATATCTGATATTGACTCCAACAAAGTCTTTTGCAACGCTTGCGGCTTTTATATGATACCTTGTTTGCTAATGATCTCCATTGCCGCTATTCTTTTTGTAATTGTATATCATGTGCTCATGAACAAGCTTGTTCTCTAAGAAAGATGCACTGCAAAATACTTGCATTAGTGCTTCCACTCTCGTTTGTGCCATAGAGCATTATGATGTGTATGGAAAGATAGGTTTAATTGCCTGAGATTGTTTTCTTCATAGCAAAATCAAATATAGATCCTAATGACCATATCATTTTTACACATCAGTTAATATCACTCAACCTGATCTAACATGTATAATTAAATTTTGAATCTGTTTGTAGCATTTTCATAAGTTTAACCTTGACAATGTAGCAAACATAAGTGGGACCAGCTAGATGATTGCAACTGTGCTATTTTTTCTATAGAAAAAGCTACAGATGCTGCTCTTGCTTCAGAAGATTGGGCTTTAATTATGGAGATTTGTGATATCATAAATGAAACTGATGATGGGTGAGTGTCAAATTGACACTGTCTATACAAAGTGTATTACATTGGTCTATGGTTGTGAAACTCCTGGTAGCTATAAAGTGTTTTGGTTTTTCTACAGAATAATCTTCTGTTTGTTCTCTATTTCTGCATCATGGCATCAGATAAATGGTCCTTCAGAATATTTTGACCCAAGTCTAAGTCCTAAGAATAGTGCAAGTTCCAATAAGCTTTTAGCTTAAAACTAATAACTAACTAGGTGCTAACTTTTTCCTCACCTGCAGTTTCATTGTGGTTTCAATTTGCAGAAAATTCCTTGTTTGTTAATTCCTAATCATTCCACATGTATATGACCTTGCTCACAACAATTAAGAGCATTAAGTAGAATTGGAATATAGTAAACTTTGCTGGTCTTTTTTATTTGGAGTATGATTTCAATGTTTTTTAAAATCGGTTTCAATGTGGGTTAAGTAACAACATATTCAAATATTAGTTACCTTAAAAACTGAACAGCTGTCCTATCAAGTTTCACCCCTTTTTCTTGTGTTATTGCTATGAGTAGATATGTGGTTAACTACTTCGTGTGAAGTAAATCAGCTGCATTCTATTGGCTTACATATTGGTACATATCTTTTTTTGCATAGAGTCTACGTTATATTATGTTGGGTTTGTTGCGGTCAGACCCTGTAACTCCACCTCCCACTGTTACAGCATTGCAAAAACTTTTGAAAAAGTTTTTTTTTGTTGTTGCTGTTGTTGAGTGGTGATCCATAAGACCTGGATTCTTCAATGCTCTAGCAATCACTTTGCTGTTGAGCTTGTTTACTGATTCACATGATCTTGATATGAAATTGTTGGTCTTTGATTTTAAGAGACTACTCCGAGGTCATAATCTCCAGAGACCACAAGTCCACCATACCCTAGCCATCACTATTCCCTAGCATTGGTAACTGGCTGACAGCATAGGCATGCCACAATCAATTAATGGAGGCTGGATTGCTTACATGCTTTCTAATTAACATGTATATTCATATTTATTGACAGCTGTAAATTTGTCTGCCAACTTGAGGTAATGTGTCATGTTTATGTTTAGACCCAAAGATGCCATGAAGGCTATTCGTAAGCGACTTTCGAATCACAAAAATTCCAAGGGTATCATGTATACATTAACTGTAGGTTAATGTGATTGTCGCGGCTTTTTAGTGTAATTTCAATGTAAAATTGAAATTTCCTTTTGTAAAAGGTACATAGTTGTGATGCAAGCCTACGTTGTAAAACTTGCAACTTCGGACCCATAGATTGCAATGAATTTCTTAGAATTTTCTTCATGTATTGATATTATGTATGAATTATATATAATCCTGATAATATATGTTTAAGGTTAGTGTGGTGTTCTTGTTTTTGAGGTGTATGTTACTTAAGTGGCTATTGTAGTCTAGCTTTAAGCATAGCCTTAAGTTATGCTTTTTATTAGCCAATTTCTATCAAATGTTAATCAAATGTCTGTCAGCCTACTTGGATGAATCCGCTCTGCTTTTAGTGACTGCAAGTCTCAGTTTGGGACAATTAGTCAGTGCAAAAAAAAAACGTACCCATAGTAACATAATTGGTATTAACTTATGATGCCTGTTGATGAGAAGGGTATCGTATCGGGCATTACCTTGTCGCATTAATGACGGAGGCAATTATGTTATTCTGTTTAATCTTTTACAGTTTGGCCTTATATTTGCTATACCGCCTAGCTGGATGTTAGCCAAGTGTTCAGTGGTTGACGCTTGTATGCGCTGTTTGGATATAGCATAGATACGCATTGACATCAAGCAGGGGTTGGAGTGCTGATCAAGGTGGTTGGAAATTTGTGAAGTCTGCGCGGCTAATAATTCAAGCTTGCGCTCGTGTGTGCAAAGCTGAACATTTGGTGCTTTCCCAAGTACCAAACTATGCAGAGATTTTTCAAACTAGGTGCAGCAGTCTTTATAAGAGGCTTAATGCTTCTTATTTCGGGGAAGCGGGGAGGACTGGAGAGCTCGCGGTTTTTTTAATTCTTATTTTATATAAACTCAAGGCATGTAAGTCCCTGGCAAATGTCAGGTTTATTATGGAGTTAAGATGTTGCTAAATATTGATTTGCTGCCATGCTAAGCTGTGCATTTGCTTGGTGTCAATGGATGCCCTTAATGCGGATTCTGTTCGAGCTAAAGAAGTATTGTGGTTGATTTAAACTCAATTATTAATTTTAATAATTGTTAATATTCCTTTATTAGTAATTGGAAAATTAACCTTCCGACCTTCCGTTGCAGTGTTCTTAAATTTGTCCTTCTGTAGGCCTGTTCATGTTTATATATAGCATATATGCATGTATATATATATATATATATATATATATATATATATATATACATATATATATATATTTATTTGTTTATTTAGATCACAGAAGCGTGTGTTAAAAATTGTGGGAAAAGATTTCATGTCCTAGTGGCAAGCAAGGATTTCCTGAATGACTTAACGAAACTGTTAAGTGTTAAGGTAAATTTGCCTTCCAATCATTTTTTATTTGTTTTCCTTTAAATGCTTTATTGTATTATCCGTGAGAATGAGGTTTTTTTTGTGATGCAAATATAACTTTGCATGCGAGATAAACATGTTTTTAACCGTTTCTTTGTTTATAGGGCCATCCATCACCCCTTCCGTGTGTTGTCCAGGAAAAGGTTTTGTCACTAGTCCAAACTTGGTGTGACGCTTTTCAGAATGCTGGTGACCTGCAGGCGATTAAAAAGTGCTATGATGAACTCAAAGCTCAAGGTACTTCATGGCTTCAGAGTTGTGTATTATTTGTCTCATTTATCTACTTTGCGTTTCTCTTTTGCGCTAAGGGAGATTCGGATAGCTCATATCTTAAAGCATGCCGGGAGGTTTTCTTGTGACGACAGAACGGTTGCGCCCTAGACGGCGCTAGAAACAAGAAGAAGAAGACGCGGCAGCTTCCTTAATTCACATGAGCTCGCTCTTATTGTCAATGTTTTAATGGCGAATGTCACTGTTGATTATCAACCGATAAGATGCTAGAAATAATGGATTGATTGCGAATAAATTTATGATTTGAATTCTTGGATCTCTGCGTACCTTTATCGGCCTTACTCTCTACCATACTAGGACGTTATGCTTATTGAGGTTTTGGTTGGATGATTTGAATGGCAAAACTAAATCGTTCATTCGTGCATTTTATTGTTTCACGCAAAAGTTTGTCGGTCCATTCTGCATAGGATATGAATTTCCGGCCCAAGATCTGGACACACTATCACCAATATTCACGCCGAGCAGGGTAAGGTTACATAAAATTATCTTGAGTTGTACAGTACGGCATGTAGTGTATAGCATATGCGTGTTCGTGTGTCCGTGTGTGAGTGCAGCTTGCGCTTTGTTTGCCTGTCCGTTGACTGGTTACAACTCAGCACAGAACTTAGAGATCATGACCTTGGTGGTAATTCCATTGCTGCTTTCTATGACGCTAAAAATATTCCTTGAGACAGCTGGCGTCATTCGGTAGAGAAGAGTTTCTTGATTAGGAGAGAAGTCCGCATCTCGGGTTGATTTCAGGATTTTTGTTGTGCGTTAACATTTAGTATGTGGTAGTAGCTTGCTTTTTGCTATATATATATATATATATATATATATATATATATATATATATATATATATATATATATGTGTGTGTGTGTGTGTGTGTGTGTGTGTGTATATATGCTTGTTTTCTTGCTTTCTTTCAAAAGTCGGAGCTAGCCGGACCTGCTCAAGATTCAACGCAGATTGGATCAAGATCTAGAGTAAGAGCGGTTTGTTTTCACGCTGTAAATAGGCAACATAAGCCTTGATTTACAGTATGCAGGTTAAACTCCTTCAGCATGCCAACCAACTAGTGTCTGTATTGCCTAGTAGAATATGCGCGGTGTGTTCTAAGTTCGCTCCATTATCGCGCCATTTCCTTTTTCTCTTGGTCTGCTAAGTCGAATCTTACTCTTGGAAATTATTTTCTCAATTGGTTTTTCTTCGAAAATTTGGTTCCCTTTGCAGCCCCGGTTTCCATATGCTTTCTTCCAGTGCCTGCTTGTGTTCATGCATATTGCAGCAGGTGGGTTGTGCTGGGGCTTAACTGAGTCACATGGAAATCTTCCAGCTTTAGTTCTTGCCAAGAGTTTATGTTATATTTACATTTAGCGTTGGTATTGGTATTTCGAATTGGGAGTTTGTGGCGGTCTGGCAAAGATGTAGTTTTCGAAAGCTTACAGCATTTAAGCTTTAAAAACATGGCTTTTGCGCGGGCCACGGTTCTTGCCAAGGCGCCATCAAGACTATCATCATAGTTGTATTTGTTTTGATATTTGATGTGTGGTCGCATGTTGCTCTACTTTGTTGATCAGCATGTGCATGATGCATTTGCGCCTTGCCATGGAGTCGCCTGCCATCATTCAATCAAATGGGGTACTTAAATTTTGGACGGAAGAGCGCTGCTTCCGGTCAACGCTCAGTAATACTAAGGTATTGCCCTTGAGAAGGCAATCGTGCTTGAATTTGCTTTCCAGCGCCATCATTGTTCTGGAGCTTTCCTGCTGGCAAAAGCTATTAGTTCAAACCGACATTGAATTACAAGAAGTACTATGTCCTACACAATAGCAAGCTAACAGTTCTTACAAGATATCGTATTAGATGGCTAATTGTGAAGGAGGGCTCTTCTTAGCATAGCTGCGTTGCGCAGAAGAGCCCCCAAAAACTTTTTTAGACATCGTACTGCTATACCATCGCAGTTTAAATGCAAAAGCTTACAAATATAGCTAACGTCTTCAACAAGCGTGGGTCAAGCAGTTTGACGATGTAGCAACTATGTAATACGCGAACGTGTTAAACCCTAGCATTTTTACAGTGAGGAGGGCATGTAACTGTCTTTTGGATTGTGCAAGCAGTGCTATTCTTTATTGGCATCGTAAGCATGATAGCGTCGTCTCCTTGAAGCTTGGAGCCCAATCGATTTTCTTTAGACGTACGCCCCAGCCAATGCGTCGAGACCGCAAACAGCGCCTGCCAGACACGGTTCCCGTCATGCAGCTGCTCTCGTGACTGCCCCAGGTCCGATTATGCCATCTCCAGAGCAACTGGCCAAGCTCCGACGGGACTTGGACATAGTTGAGGGCAACGTTCGAGTGATGTCCGAGATGCTCACGGAGCTGAAACCCGGACAAGAAGATCACAGTGATCTGCAGCTGCTGCATGTATGTTCATTCATAGAGCAATTCAATTAGAACTGTTTCGACTGGCTTTCGTTCGTCCGTTCGTTGACGATCATGCTATTAGAGTGTTGATTCCGCGAATGAATGTAGTGTATTTAAGCTGGAACTTGGTAAGGCTGTAGCCGTTAGAGCTCAATTACCTCAATCGTTGCTGGTTAGCGTTTTCTTGGTGCGGCGTTTATATGGTCCTACGATATGATAGGGTGATCATGTTATCACTTCTTAGCTGCAAAATTGTGCGAACCCCGTACCTGTAGGTATCTTCGTCGTTTCTGATTGTTTATTTGATATTTGATTTGCGACGGTAGATGGATTCGCTTCTTTTAAGTCCATCGTGCCTTTCTTTAAAGTTTCGACTTTAGAGTGCAGTGTGATTGTCAGTTGTAACGATAGCGGTGTCCTCTTTTCTTCTTCTTCTTCAAGGAGTTGAATGACAGTTGTCGCCAGATGCAGCAACGCGTCTTGGAGTTGCTTGATAAAATTGCGAACGAAGAGGTCACTGGTGCGAACTTGTTTTTCTCGTCCTCAGTGACGTTATTGATTTGTTATTCTTGTTGTTGCTACTAAGTTGTTCTTGCTAGGTTCCACTCTGGCTCTCTGCTCCTTGCATCATCGATTGATTTCAAGAGGGTTTTTTTAAGGCTACAGTTTGTTTTGTTGTTTTTGTGATTTATTTGTGTGTTTGTTTGTTGTTGGTTTTTTTGGTTGTTTTGTGTTTTGTGTTTTTTTTTTTTTTTTGGTGAGTGGGCATTTGGGTAGCATACCATCAATTGCAACTGCATGCTCTAGGTTGCTTCCTTGCTTTTCTGATGCAGTGTTTAGTGTGCGTGTAAGCTTGGTAGCCTGTTTCTGTAAGGGTCCTGCTTTTCGTGTACCGCATACGTTTTCATTAACTTTACTTTGCAGGTGTTCTTCTAAAAATTAACGACGACTTGAATAATCAATTCATTCGCTACGACAGATACGAAAGAAATCGCAAAACCGTAACAGGGGAATCGCAGGTTTGTGCTTGTGTCTTTTGTTATGCCCAGATACGTACAGACAAATAGACAGGCAGGCAAATAGATAGACTGACTGACAGGCAAGCCTATAGATAGGTAGGACGATAACCTGACAATCAGACAGACAGACAGACAGACAGACAGACAGACGGACGGACGGACAGACAGATAGCAAGAAAGATCGTCAGACAGACAGACAGACAGACAGACAGACAGACAGACAGAAAATCTAAATTGTTTATGAGCTATGTATTGCTTGCGCTATTTTTTTATATATTTTTTCTTTTTCAGGGCTATGCAGTGCAGGCCACTGTTGAGGCCGCTCTGCCACAGTCGGCAGTTGCGAGGTATCTATGTAACCGCCGTCTTTTTTATGAACCTCTTCTAAACCGCTGCCTCTGCGTCATGACTACGCGTGTTGATCGCTCACATTGCAGTAAAACCAGATGGTCTCTTTAGTCGCTCTATTTATTGTGTGACCGTCTGTTTATGAACTTACGAGTTCTCGACAGTATAATATATTTTAATCTTCTCTGTTAAAACGGTAGCGGATGGCTTTGATAATGCATGGTTGATCCGCTCTCGATATTGTATTCATCCAGGACCGAAGACATGATTGATTTTGGCGCGGAGTCTTCTGTCCCATCGCGTGTGGCCGACGACGAGTTTGACATGTTCGCTCAGGCCCGCAACACAACCTATTCGCACAGTCAGAGGTCAGGCTCCACTTACCACGACAATTCTCACGACCTCCCGCACGAGGCTTCCATCGCTGGCGTCATCAGCGCGCGGGGACCGTATCTGAAGCAAGACAATGCGCCTGAGGTACGTCGGCCTAATTGCTTTTATAGACTTTCTTATTAACTCGCATTGTCGCAATTTAATGAGCTCCTGGTTTTTTTTTGTCGGTTCTTCCTGAACGCCGGATGTAGCTGTGGAACGTAATAACATCACAATATATAATGTCAATTTGAGATAGGCCATATCGAGGAGTTGAATCGGGCTCAAGAAGAACCGCCGCAACTCCCAATTATAGCGATGTGTGTGGTGAGCAGTTGCGTGCAAGGTCGGCATTTCGGCTATAGATTATTTCAGTTTGCAGATCAGATCATTTATTCATGTATGGCTGCTGGATCGCACTTGGTATGCCGCTCTGGCTATGCTGGCCACCAGCAGATCGATTACTGTTGCAAGCGCTTTTCGCCGCGTCTCTTTTCATGCTGTTCTCGTTGCCGTAAGATCCGCAGGTTTTCGCTGCCGTGATCAATCTCCACGAAAGTCCTTCATTTCTCTTCCGCGTTTACTCTCAAACCTAGGAACAGCATGAGTAGGGTTGCCTCCGCAAGCATGATTGGTTAACACTAATCATGGATTGACGCGTGTGTCATTTGTTTCGGCCATTTATATACACATCGCCGCTCGTTCGAATGATGGTGTGTTTAACCGTCCTTCAGGATCTGCACGGGAGGGTCTTGATTGCATGTTGACTATCGGGAGCGTAAGTTTCGTTCGGCAACGATTTTTCGATGATAGCCAGGAAAGCATCACCTAGAAGTGCGGTCATGTCTCAGTATATGCCAGCATCAAGCTCTTAATTTCAAATGTCAGTGTGTTGCGATGCCTTGATACACGAGTTCCAGGTGCCGTGCTATTTTGTTTGCCCGTATGCTTTTATGCAATTGTTTTGTATTTGTTAGGCCAAGCTCGAATCGCAAGTGCGAGAGGCTCGGTTTCCGGTGGAACAGACTAGTGCTCAGGCTCGCGGGACTGACTCGGTCCGGTCATCTCAGTCGATGAGCAGCTCCGAGTTCGATCAGTTCCTATCTGCGCGCTCGGCGGTCGGCACTCAGCCCGCGACGATGCGCAATCCCGCGCCTCCTAGGCAGATGGACAGTTTTGCCGGCACCGATAGAAATGATCAGTTGTTTGGCCTGTAGAATCTGTCGTTTGTAAGAAACAGTTTATATGTGCCTAAATTTGTTTCCAGGAGTGTTGCTTATGCCTAAATGTGTTGCTTAGAGGTGGCAGCTTGGTAGTTTCGTTGCTATTCGTAAGTACTGTTCCGGAAGAAGTTTTTTGGTGTTTCTTTGTGTGTGCCCGTTTTTGTCTGTGTCTTGACGTGCGCGGCTCTGTTGGCATCCATTTGCGTATGAGTCTTACGGGTCGGAATTCTAGGCGCTCCATGCCAGTTTCTGTATGTTTTGAATGACGATTCTTGTTTGCTTATAGTCGTTTTTAACGTCTTAGTATCGTGCTGGTTTCGAACCAAGCTTTTAACGCCACCGCTTGTATGTAAAACGTTAATATTGTTGTGTTCAATAATGCGATTAATGTGGGAATGGTTTTCTACGTGTGGGTATCTCGGCAGAGTTTGAATATGCGCCTGGTTTTCGACCCTTGATGTTTAACTGTTCGCAACTAATTCCATTTTGTTTGTCTGATGCGCCAGCTTTTTCCGGCCTGTGTCATAAATTCCCCCGCCAGGTTATCAGATCTCTGTTGATATGTCTGTTTTTGTTGATTTTTTATTTGGAGGCGATTAAACAATGAGGATACGTTTCACCCATACAGCCACCTTAACCTTTTTTTTTTCTCTTTATTTATACGCCTTGAACTTCTGTTATCATGCCTGGTTGCAATTCGGTCGAGTTTCGTTATTAAGTTCTTTCACTCGATGTACGAGTGCAGGTGCTACCCCGATTTCAGGAACTGAATGTGCGTATTATTGTCATTGCGTTTGATAACTTGGTTTTCAGGGGTTCTAATAATTGTGCGCCTTCTTTGGACCCGAATTTATCTGGGATGCGGATGTCTGGGCGATGCTAGCCAGCTACGCGGTGTTTATATTGCAAATTGGCTGCTCCGATCTGGCACCTATAGTAACTGTTGCGCCGTTAATGCACAAGGCGTTAATTTTCGTGGACGTGCTTCGCCGTGTCATTTTTGTTGTCAATTCGGATCTACACGTGCCAAGTTAGTCAACTCACGGGAGCACTGTGGGCGGAGGACAAATTACTTCATTCAATGTGCAGGCAGCTGCGTTAGATTATGTTACTGAACACTTACACCACTGAGTCAATTTTTCGTTGCTCGTGTACCGAGAAGTTTTCGCCGATTGCTTAGAAATTTTGTAAGTCTGAATTTAAGACTCTGTCGGTTGACTGGGACGTCGTTTTGTAAATAGCAAGTGCTTTGTACTCAACTCTAGCGCTAGAGTAAGGCCTGCTTTGTGCTACCACGCTTCGTATAGACGGTGGCCAGCTCAATTTCGTTGAGTTTAGATTCATGCTGCCTGCATCAGGGTGAAGATGTTGAACTCCTTTTTATTTGATAAGTCTATCAACTCACCATCGCCCGTTGTCGTCGTTTGAAATCATTTCATCCTAAGGCGCTCTGGACAGCGGCAGATAGTGAGAGGGTTGGTTGGCTGCTTGGTTGGTAAGGAGCCAGGAGTTTCCCCGGATGCGCTGTCCATGGATCTTCGGTGACAGCAAATGAAGCCAGTCGTCGGATGGAGCTTGATACATGCCCTCAAAGAGAGGCTTGGTTGACTGGTCGATGCTCTAATGATCGTGAAACTGTAATCGCACTGTTGCCAGGAGGCACGCTTCGTAAGGATCTTCACAGCAGACAACGCTGTTAAGCCATATTGACCTTCGCGGCATGTCGGCATGATGAATGTCAGATTAAGGAGTAAATGGTAGCTTTACAGTATGGTGACTAGCATCAGCGACTAGTGCCAGCTAATGGGAGAGGGTTGGAGGACCACCATCATGGCAAGGATGTTGCGAGGCGCAGGCTATGAAAACCGTTAGCTACGGGATGAGCTATTGTTATATGTTCGGAAAACTAGCAAACGCTGTGGTCTAGCCAGAAGTGACACATTTGTAAATGCTAACTGACGTCAAAGCCAGTGCGATTAACAGAAGTAGAACCTTCAGACGTGGCATTCAAGCAAGACTCCCGTTGAGATCGGAGACGTGAAAGAGCTTGTAGCCTCTCTGCGGTAGAGTCAGTACTTAAGCGGTAGAGCCAGTGCTTAAGCTTGTACCAAAAAAAAGCAGTTGCAATGTCAGAAGCACGTAGTCAGAGGCTTGTGAAGGAGGATATAGAAGAAAATAGGCTAAATTATCACAAGATGATAATAATAGTAATAACTAGGTGAGTCAAGTTTAAATTTGCATGCTAGATTTCGAAGCTAAGAAGAGAAAAGAAATTTGAAAAATTATTATAACAATCACCTTAGATAATAATAATAACTAGGGGAAACGCAGTAAAATTGATAGTTTCAAAACTAGCTCGTTTACGCGCTCGAAGCGTGAGAGGATATGCGGAACCATGCTCCGAAAAGTGTCTGCGTACATGCTCAAGTTAGGTTACTTGAATTGATTGATCTTAGGCAAGGTAGGCATGCAACAGGAGATGCTTCGACTTGGTGGACCCGAATTTGAACTGCAAATGTATAAATAGCGCCGCGTGCAAGAGAAACGATATTCTACTGTCCTACATTAGCACTGTTAGTTAAGTAATTTACTCGCCTGCGAAACAAGAAACATAAACAAGTAGAACACACATCGCTAAAACTGGTTCAACTTAATCGAGTCTGACTGTACGTTAAGTAAGTTGGCGAACGTATGGTGCTCAGTCATCAAGCTAGCAGGTGTGACACGTCTTCACGACCTTGCGTAGGTGTCGCTCCAAATGAGAGTGCCTGCTACTTTTTTAAAAAACAAAGAAGTAAGCGATATAACAGCAACCTTGTAATACTCGGAGAGTTGTCAATAGTCCAGAGGCAATTATTTCTGCGGTTATGGCGTGGCTCTCCCAGAAGGCCATGTGGGACTTTGATGTAGCGCCATCTCCATATTTTCTTACGTTAGCTGTTAATTGTATTTTCGCTCTAATTCACTGGATGGTGGAAGGTGTTGCGCAGTGGCGTTTTCAGAATTTTAAATGTCCAAAGTGGAACAGTCAGATACTTCCAGTCCTTAGCTGACAGCATATAATGTTTCTCTAGGAATATTTTGGCCAAGGAAGGATTAAGGAGATGCAGACTGACTCATGATGCAGACGAGATAAGGGTGTATGTTTATGAGAGTGTTAGATGATGTGCTGATTTAAGAAGACAGATTTTCAATTCCTGTCTGAACCTCCAAAGTTTTTCACTCTAGCAGAGCTACTATGCATCTATAATTACTGACTGTAGCTACTGCTTGTCTAACAGTCAGCCAGGCTTTTGAATGCTGTACTAACCTTGTTGTTCTGCTGTTTATACACACCGCTAAGAATTCCAGAAATACAAGGGATGATAATTTGCAAGCTTTAAATTAAATTGCTCTGCTTATAGTAACAGCATCTTATTTATATACAAATTCGCCATGTTGAGGCCACAACAAAAATTAATGAATTTCTGCAACTTAAACATGACATGCCTTGCCCAAGTTGTTGCCTTGCTAACCGCATAAATGTGCTAAGGCCGAATATGGCATGCGTTTTGCCATCCTGATTGCAATCCACGTAGACAAAATCACTTAGCGCATCACATATTAAAAAACAGAAGAAATACAAGAATTCTTCCTTCTTGATCTGTCATGGCAAAGCTTCGTCATCGATGCACGATTAATTTAAAGGGCAGCAGTGCCAGTTAAACAGCAAGCTCATTCTGAATTCTTGAAGTCAGCCTTGCTCAAACATTATGGTACTGAAAACAATGTCGGGGAGATAAATAATAGACCTCAGAGAACATTGAACACGTAATGTATTTTGCACAGTCAGTGGTTCTGATCTAGTCACTGATACCGCCTATGCAGCTTCGCATATTACAGAAAAGACTGACCCGTCAACGGCATCGTATGTACTTAAAATCCCGGCGCCACATTGGTGCATGGTCACTCATCATAACAGGGTTATTAGAAGCCGCCAATTCTTACATAGGTGGCAAAGACGTCTACAATCTGATAGATGAAAGGCATTTTGATAGATCAAAAGCACGATGGCATTTCTTCTGCCTATGACACAAACAGACGTAACTTGGTTATCGGTGGACAATCAGAGATCCCTCCGAAAGTACCATCATGCTGCCTGTTAACATGGTTTTTGCTGTTCCCTCTAACTGCTCCAACGCAGTCGCAACGCTGCTGAGATGCTACAGAGCTCGGGGCTCACTACTGGCTTTCTTTCCTGAGAATTTCACAACTATTAAAATAATGGTTGCGTGGCCAGTTAAGACTCCAACCAAAGATCTCTGACGAATCCCTTGGCCAGGACGAAACGTATGTAAGGCTAGCCATTTGATTAATAAAACAATATTTCCAGAAATTTATGGCACAGTATACATCAAATTGCTACAAAAGTTCGGATAATAATAGAATAAAATTTTAGGGCACGCTTCTCCGAGAAAGCTTTTATGAGCCTTGCGAAACCGCGTGTAAAAGGGCAAATTCTTCAATGTATTTGATAACTCCTTTACACTTTTGAGCACTCGCGCCGAGCTAATCTCTGTTTTGGACTACAAGAAACATGCAAAACTGAACACGATCCTATTTGTGGATGCAGAGTACAGCAATCGTAAGCTGCCTGCTTGAACCAAAGCATGTAGACTTGCGGTAGTTGCCGGCCAGCGAGGAGAGCCTCCACGCGGCGGTCGGTGGGCAAGTTCGGTATGTGACAATTTTTTGGCTACCCTTTTGGCGAATCTCCTAAGAAGACCTAACCAGCACAGTACGACTTCTTCATCCGCTGGAAAGGTCTTGAAGTAGAGTGTCTCCTGGTAACAGGGGACAGTGCGATGTCAGTTTCACGATCGTTGGAGCGTCGACCAGTCGCCCAAGCTTTTCTTTGAGGGCAAGTATCGAGATCTTTGGCTCCTTGAGAGGCTCAAGCAACATCCGATGACTAGCCTCATTTGCTGTCACCGACTATCGATGGTCTGCGCATCCGGAGAAACTCCTGGCTCTTCACCAACCAACCATGCTTGCGGTAATAGATCATGCACGAACATAATGTAGACATGAAACTGTTTAGTCTGATGAAAACTTCAGAAGAAGAGTTTTTTTTTAATTATATTGCTTGCAAATTTGGTGCCAATGTTGTATCAATACTTCTAGTCAAAGCAATGCCAATCAATCAGTTGAATCAATCAGGGCTACGTGTGAGTCTCGACTTATGAAGACTTCATGTTACTATATGTAACCCTCGACGTATTAAAGCATGATTTTTGTGCTACCATTCGTTAAATAAACAGTTTTAACTTCAATTTAGTTTTATTATTTTAGAATTCTTTTTCTTTTCAAAGTCTCTTATTCAAAGCTTGATCTCATCTGATACCGCTAGTAGAGTCTGGTAAAGTTAGTTTAGCTTTAATTATTTATATCTATTTTTATTGTGCCTGGCATATCATCTGTTCTAGGTCTGGGTCAAGATTGTGCAGGACAACTGAATCTTTACAACATCATTATGGTAGTTTGGTGTATTGATTTAGCACGAGCGTGTCAAACCGAGAGGTCGCTAACATCAGGCGCTAGTCATCAAATTCCATAAATCTGTGAATAATTCATTTAGGGTGCCCAAGTGGCTTTATTAAAAGCTGACGCCCTCGCAATGTGGCATGCTCACTTTGCGGACGAACTTTCCAGCTCGTCTAGACAGGCTACTTTCTGCTGCCTGTGGAATGCTTCGCTTTTGGAATGCATCGCCTGTGGAAAATGCCGCCTGTGATGACTATCAAATGCAAACGCAATCAAATTCTAGAAACTCGTGCACTGTGAGCAGGGATACTCATATTTTGAATGATGTTTCAATTAAGACATTTTTTGTTCCAAAAACACATGACTTACTTCAAAAAATGTATTCTGTACAATCAGAGCCTTATCGGGGAATACCACCAAACTCTCAAATCATATACACTTTTCTAATCCTTCTGACGAAAATTATAAGGATTAGAAGAAGTCATCTTACTTGAAGAGTAAGTCAAATCTGGAGTGCATTTTATTCTGTCAATTTTAATATGCAATTACAATTCAATCAACACTTTTAAGCTTACAACTTTTTCAATTGTGAATAGATATTAAGGTTGTGTCAGTTAAACAGCCGGCCATATTATGTGTGCAGCAATTGAATAAAAGGTATTGTGAATAGAAAGATTATTGCAAGCATGTCAACTCTGAAAACAATAAACCACATGCATTCTACTCGCGATTAAAATTCAATAGGAACTGTAATTTCAAAATTATATCCAACAAGTAATTTAAGAGTTAAGTGTCTGGTAGCGTCAGTATATGCCTCGATGATTAGATAAATAGACGCAAATCTGTATATTAATCTATTAACTGGTTGACTACTATTGATCTGGTCAACCGAATAGAACCAAACAAGGCAGCGTGCCTTCCATATGATAAAATGATATTACTACCATGGATCAATTTTGTTCCGGTCTACCTTGCCTGCGAATTGTTTCGGAAAAGCTTCAGACATGGGAGCAGCATTGCGGCAAAGTCCGAGAGAACATAATCGGGTAGCCGCGTTACATAAATACGCCGCGCAGATTTATTGAGGCGAAAATTGGGTTGGCGTCAATAAAAAATTATAAAGAAAAGTTTTGAAACAAAATACATCGTGTACAAGTATTTTTGTTGGACTTTGGATCATTTTAGGGGCTCTCACTCCATTAAAATAAATTTACAGACTCCCATTGACAATTCATGGACCTATAGCTGTTATTCCACTGAAAGTAATGCGAGGCTCGGATGAGCACAGCTGCGCAAGAAAAAAAAATTAATTTCGCTACCGCAGTTATTAAAAGGCTAAAAACGATGATGCACAAATAACGGGGAAGGTGTTAGAGATTCCCTCCAGAGGCGAAACAAGAAATTGCAGGCTACTACGAGAACCACCCTATTAAACGAGTACGTATAGAAAATGAAGAGGGGCGAAACGTCGAAAGAACGTCGCACTCCCTCCAACCCTTCGACATTGCCCTTGTAGTTATTCGCATGTGCAGCAACACTTGCAACATTAAGTATCCGAAGGGGTTTATTGACAGTGGCAAAACGTATAGATCATATAGCAGTATAGATTTTGAAGAAAGAAAGATATAGCCAAAGCTTGGTCCCACAGTATGGCAAATGGGTGAAAATAATAATAAAGAAATCATGTGTTGAAAACAGGATTTTCAAGAGGTAGCTTCCGCTGTTTGTTCTACATGAATTCCGTACACATGTAACAAGAAGAGCACATTAGCCAGAGATGTTTGAAGATTGATGCTATGATCCTATACTACGCTTGTTTGACACGACATTCGTTCATGCTTGCGTCTTTAGGATTTCAAAGTTAATCTTCTTGATGAATCTTGGGAATTATAATCAGTTTTATAAAGAATTCCAATGAATGGGCGACTTAAAAAAATTATTATAAACCTCCCATATTTTATGCTTATTTGATAAGCACCAGACTTTCAACTCTCCTGGCTTTCCCTTCATGTTCGCTTCTTTAAGTTTTTTTTTCTTGTTTCATTTATGTGCCATCTTATTTCTCTTTAAAGCAGAAAGTTCAAATCATGGTTAGTAGGCAACGTGTCACCGCACATGGTATAGTGAACAGTGCAAATAGGCGTGGAAGTTCAGCGTTGCTAAGCACTGCTAATGTAAGACCGTCTCGTGAAAGGAGCTCGGACAGCCGTCTACTTTGTGACAATTTTTGTCACGGAGTTAAAGAATTAGCTGAAAGTCTGGACGAAATCAAGGGTTTGATGTGGATTACATGACAGTTTAGCTAGCAGATGCTCCTCACGGTTTCCGGTGGCGCGCACTGCTTGACAGGCTCGACTATGGAAGTGCGTCACGGTGCCGTGTGTAAACTTAGCAAAACGGTTCACGAATTAAGATCTTGAAGGTGATACCAAGGAATTCCTGCTGAACCCACCTTACAATGCATTACATTAAACTACATTAAATTAAACTACATTACATTACATTACATTACCTTACATTACATTACAATACATTACATTACATTACATTACAATACATTACATTACATTACATTACATTACATTACATTACATTACATTACATTACATTACATTACATTTCATTACATTAAATTACATTACATTACATTGGATTACATTACATTTCATTACATTAAATTAAATTACATTACATTACATTACAATACATTACATTACATTACATCCACATTTATTCAACTGTGAAATTATATTAATTGTGTTTACTTCCTTTTATTGGTTGTTTGCGTACGTTGCGCTTATTTCTTGTTTATTTCCTTTGTTATTGAAGATTTGGCATCAATACATAGGGGAGGGTCTTCAATTTCAATTAGTATTTCTACGAAGAGCCCTCCTTCCAGTTTACATTACATCTATTTATACTTATGTTTCTGACATTTTGATGGGAAAAATAATATCTTGAATCTTGAATCTTGAATCTTGAATTCCCCTTGAACTGAGTTAAAGCGAATAAGAGCAAAGCGAATAGGAGAAAAGCGAATAGGAGCAATACCAAAGTTTAGACGAGCAGCAGATGCAGCTAGTGGGGTGTTAACCAAAATCAAGTGTTTATCTATAGTCACTTAAGAAAACAAGTCTCCTTTACGAGGGACAGGGCTGCCTTATAAAATCTAAAATAGAAGCGAAGGAAATCCTAGGTTGGAGAACAGCGCTAAAGAAAAAATTAAGAATTCTCCCGCCAGCTCATAGTTATCACTACCGCATGCATGCAGTCAGTGCTCTTGCGGGTTGTATCCTGGGATAGCGCACAACATGGAAACTGCCTTGCAGGCAGAATATCGGCCAGGTAACCATGCCATGGTCATAGACCCATTTTTTTCAAATCGATCTCACCAGTCCACTCCAACCAAACCAACCAAAAGTTGAATCTAACCCAACCAAGCCAAACCGAACTCGGGCGAACCCATCGGACAAGGCTCATGATCAGCCAAGCGAACGCGTTACCTAATCTGACCCAGATCAACCAAACACAGGCTATGCTGACCCAACTCAATCCAACCCCAGAAAATCCGGCAGACCAAATCTCTGCCACAATTGCGTTTTCTTGAAACACGTTAACCAAGCTTAGTCCATGAATATAAACCATCAATATTACTTTAGATGTGTCAAGTAAAATGCGCTGAGTCAATTTAAGCCATGAGTAGCAAGAATTCTCGAACTAACAAAACAAATACGAAATCATATCCGAACTCTTGAAAATTGACAAATGGTTCTTTTAAATGCTTAGATCTAAAATTTTGCTCTGCGATAAACTAATGCAGCCGGCAAAACCTTTAAAAAAAATGCAACTGGGATCTCTTACAGCCTAACTTATTCAATCAAGGTCATGAATGGAACAAACTCAACCACGACAACTTTCGATGCTATCTCTGTGTCATAATTGATGTCTTCCACGCTTATAAAAACAGTTCATACCTATTTTAAGAAAACATAATTCAGACTGGATTGCGAGATTAAACTTGACCGTAACGTTTCAAGTTGTTTTTTTTTCTCGATGTAATGTTGATCTCTTTAATAGACTTCTAGTTTGCATTTTTTTTTTTATCTTTAGATCAGGCTAAAATTGTGTGCGAATTTCGAGACAAAACCTAGGTTCAACTCTAAAAATTTAGATGGTTTATCTCTAAGAAGCCTTATAGGTATGAACCTTGTACCATGATATCCTAGTGGTGACATTAAAGAAGGCGCACAAATCGGTGACTAAAGGAAATATCTTTGGCGCGGGGACTAGCAGAGACTAACTAAGATTGATGTCGAATTCTAACGAGCAATCCACATAAAAAAAGGATTTGGTTTCTAAATACCCCCATTCGTAAATAGAGTAGTATCAAAATCATATTGAATGAAATCATATTGCATCGTGATTAACTATAAATGATATATAGGAGCATAGCTAACGCATAACAACAGATAAGCGCTCTCAAGAAATTGAAAACATTATAGGAATCAATCGAAGCCTCGTAGATAAAGACTGAGAATTTTGTGCTGTCTGCAATCTTAATTTGGAGAGGGAAAGGGTCTAATTTCTAAACATCATGCAGCAAAAAAACAAACAAACATTAGAACACTACTCGAACCTTACTACACTACACTGCCGTAAGCATACCAATGAAGAACTTGAGACTGGTTGCTCTACACCTACCAAAGTGCACTATACAAGCAGTCCCTGTCGCCATTATTTGGACGTATCATACAGCAGGGTCGACATCACCGTGGAAAAGGTAGATTCTTCTACTGATTCAACGATTATACAAAGTGTTCGGCTCATATGTCCAGGCAGTATATAACGTCAAAGATGAGAGCTTCAGCGTAAAGATAATCGTTCCTTGCATACGTAGCAACGTCAAAAATCATACTGTGTAGACAAAAATCTCAAGCAGATTTGCAATCCACCTGGCCACTACTCTTCGACTTTGCCTCACATGCTGAACAAAGCAGCGACTATGGATATTACTTTTGGCAGATGGTAGAGTCCTGGCAGGCACTAAAAGCTCATGTCCTTTCTCAGGAGCATCCCCTTTACTCCTAGAGACACTTCGAATCCGAGGAATAAAAACTTATCGTCTTCAACATTCTTATTGCTTTGTCGCTCTCTCTTGCTCTAGCACCCAATTAGGCAAATATACACTCTGCCTCTCTGTCTCTCTGTATCTCTCTTGCTCTGTCTGTCTGTCTGTCTGCCTGTCTGCCTGCCTGTCGGTCTGTTTTTTTTTCTGTGCCTCTTACTCGCTCAACAAATACTTTTCCATCTCTCTCTCTCCCTCTCTCTCTCTCTCTCTCGCACTCTCAATCTTTCGATCTGCCATGGACAAGCCTGTCTTGCTACGACCTGCAGCAAATATTTGTTGGAACTTCCCCAAGTATACTATTCAGGATTAAATGATTCCCCCCAAAATTTAATGCATCACATTGCTCAATTGCATCAGAGCACGTTAAAAACCAATAACAGCTGTTCTAGATCGAAAGAGAATGAAGCTTTTTGCGGAGGAGGGTAGTTGTCAAAGGGTTGTTTTCGCATTAGTGCAGCACGGTGGGTCAAGGAAAGAATGAAAGTAAGGAAGTGACATAAGCTGTCTGTCAGCCAGTTGATCAAAGCCGGTCTACTGTCGACAATTACAGTTTAACAATAATTTGAGCGATTGGTCTCTGGAAAACAGCAAATGCGACTCCAAATTCATTTTCGGGGTATGGCTGTCGAAGTCGCTTTATTGCATGTTGGCATGCCTAGCCACAACTGATGCAAGAAAAAAAAAAACTATTTAAATATTTGAATATTTAAGGGCGATGTGGATAAAAGAATTATGTGATCTATCTTGGAAGCTGCACGTGGAATTGTCATCCTGGATTTAACTGAAGCTTCCAATGTTTACTCTTCTTAACAGTACTTAGATATTCAGGAGGAATTTTAAGTGTCAGATTAGTTCTGGCACATGGGTAATGATCTTGTCCTTAGGCTCTAATACTGCAGCTGTATAACGGGTAGTAGTCAAAACCGGTAGAAATTTGTGCTGATGCAGTTGCGTTACAGAGGCTTTTCTATTTGAAGTTGTTTATGTTTTGTCAAAGCCAGCACTTACCGTTGTTAAACAAGCCCTTCGGAACATGTCTAGTGAGACAATCTTCGAGAAGATCATCAAACGCGAAATTCCAGCGGATATTTTGTACGAGGATGAACGTTGCATTGCCATCTATGACATAAACCCAGTAGCTCCAGTTCACTTTCTCGTCATTTCCAAAAAAGCCATACCGTCCTTGCAAGACGTCAACGAAAGGGATCGTGAACTCATTGGGCATCTCTTTGTTGTTGGATCGAAATGCGCAAGGCAGCTGGGCCTAGAAGACGGATACAGATCTGTGATTAACACCGGAGAAAATGCAGGCCAGGAGATCTATCATTTTCACGTTCATTTTATCGGCAAGCGAAAGCTAAAATGGCCACCTGGATAGACGAGTTTATTTCGCCAAACCCCGTGCCTCAGCAACTCGTAGGCCAAAGACTTTTAAAACTTAGAAAACTCTTTTTTGCATCCAGAGACAAAAACTTTCTGTTTTTGTGCATTTATTGCGTGGCTGAGAAGTTTCAGTGTCCGCGCCAACTGTAATCGATGTATACCGAAAAATGATCGTGCGTTCAAGTTAAGCTAGCGGCGGAAGGAACTTTGAGAAATGATTATCCTAACAAGTTTTAATTTTTGTAGACTGGTGCCATCTTTGTATAATGGGAATTCTACCCTTAAGCTTTACTGTTCTCGTGGTACTAAAAATTTTGTAAGTTTTCGTCCTGCATAAAATAGGTTCTCAGTAGCAGATGGTAGATGAATGTCTAGACGTGTCTAGAAGTATTTTCCAACGTAGTCATATCGATTCGATTGGCGAAGGTACTCTTTACAGCTGTTTGGACGGATTAACATCTATTCGTTGTTTAATTAATTGTTTTTGCGAAGTCTTAAATTTTTGTTCTCGTAGTAATTAAAATAGGATACCCTTGTAATTTGATGGCATTCGAGAATCTGTCGTATATTAATGTATTATCAATTTATTTTCACAGAAACTTAGGTTTATCTTCTTAGCTAGAAATCTTCTCTTGCAAGGCAATGGTTACATTCGCACCAGGTTCTATTTGAAATATACTTCTGAAATGATCAGAAGATCTAAGGATCTAACGAACAAAAGAAAGCTATTTCAACCATTTATCGCAATTTTGCAGCAGAATCCTTGTTGGAAAGACTTTGATAGCGAAAACTAGCGCATACATAAGAACATTTTTATTTGCAGACGTTTTGGCTAACTCCGCAGCCATCATCAGTGATTACAAATCTATATCTAAAAATCTAAACAAAAAGTTTTGCCGTCACTGAGTCCGATCGAACGTTCAGTGATGGTCGCATCTTCTGGATAAGCAGCATTTCGTTGATAATGCTATCAAACTTCGAATGGCACGTCTTGAGGATTCGAATGTACTTTTCAAGATGGGGTGTCTTTGGTTCGAGTATGTGGGCGGCTCTCAGATGTTTGGAGATGGAACTGGAGATGGAGATGGATCAGCTGACATGTGACCTTGAATACGTTGATGTAGGTGTTGGGTTGCCATCCCCACATAACCAGCGCCACACTGGTCACATTGAAAATAATACACAACGCACTGTCGGTTCACGATGTCAGGCTTTAGTTCTCTCAAGGAAAGGCATGACGAAAGCTTTCTGCTTACAAATGTCGGTTGGATTTTCATTCTGATTTTAACCTTAAGGTAACTAAATCGATGCTTTATAAAGATTGACTGCTGTGAACCCTTGCAAGTTATCACGAACCGAATCGGTTTCCGGCTGGCTTCAACAGAAGATATCTTCTCTTCACACGTAAAATCTTTGGAACACTTTTTCTTCATGAACTCATTTAAGACTGAATAGAAAAAAGCCCGAGGATATTGCAGGGCAGAAAAAAACGTCCCATATGTGGTCAATTTCCTTTAAGATTCTGTGCCAATCCGAGTTGTACTTGTATGCTCGATGCAGCATTGTTTTAACTAAGCATTTCTTGTACTTAACGTCGACGAAGCTATTAAAGTGGAGCAAAAGCCCACTGTCTGTAGGCCTATGGTGAGTACTGTAACATAAGCGAACATTTTCAATAGAGACGGTCATACCACAAAAAGGAACAGCGTTCTTTTTTGCAATTTCCATGGTCACTCTCAAAGATTTATGGCAGTTGTTGAAGACTGCGCAAAATTTATTGGCTTCGTCGATGCTAGACGTGATCGTCAATGTATCATCCACATAACGCCAGTAAAAGGAAGGAAGATATCTTTCGGCGACCAGCCTTTATTCTATGGATCTTACAAAGGCATTAGCCATCGGTGGGCCAAGGGGTGATCCCATTGTAACACCATCGAACTGTTCATATAATTGGCCATCGAGAATAAAGAGTTGACTTTTTGTAGCGAGCAGGAGTAGCTTTCGAAGGTCTTCTTTCTCCATCTTGACGTGGTATGTTGCGTTGAACCAGTCGTTGGTAAATGCCTTTTCAAGGATATATTGAATGGTTTCTTCAAGCGGGACATTGGTAAATAAGACAGTGACGTCATATGAGACAAGAATATTGCCATCTTCAACAGATCTGGTGCTAAGCTTCTCTTCAGCAAACTTTGCGATATCAGCTATAGCGAATTGGCTTATGGCGAGAGGCTTGCGGAGTTCGTCCAGTAGCTTTGCCAAGTTGTAATTGTACGTGCCACTTGCTGACAAAATTGGTCTCATACATTGGTTCTTTTTATGTGTTTTTGGGAGGCCGTACAAGTGACCCAGTCGAGAGCCGGACTGTTTTGCTTTTCATATAAAGAATTAGGAAGAATGCCTTTGATTACCGACTTAAGCTCCTTTTCGCGTTGAAGCAAGGGATGGAATTGTTTCGGCGGTCGACCTTTAGATTTAGGACGAAAATTGCTGATTGGCCTAAACTTTGACGTGTCATATACTGATGCTTCTTTGAGTTTCCCCAAATAGTCTGCCTTGTTCATAATTACAACTCCAGATCCTTTATTTGGCTTGGTTATGACAATGTCTTTTTGCTTCTTGAGTTGACCAATCGCCGTGGCGAGAGCTCTTGACTGGCCTTCTACTTTCATAGATGCATATTCAAGGGCAGTTGATTTTAGATAGCTGGTAGCAAAAGGTCTCATATCCTCAATAATTTTGTCCTCAAGCAACCAATAATTACATTCAAAAGAAGCGAAGACATCTTGCTCATTTGGTCTTTCGGGAATAGCAAAATCCAGTCCTCTGCAAATAGCCAGCTTTTGGAAGCAAGGCAGTTTCTATAATGAAAGATTTGTTATATGTTTATTAGCATCAAATTTAGGTTGGATTAATCTTGACAACTTTTTGGTATGAGTATTCATTGAATCATCCATGTGTTTCCTGTAGAGTTTGTTAATGGAAGATAGTAAGCAAAGGTACATGAAAGAAGATGCTTTATCTTTCAATTGCTTCAGCTTCTCACATACCTCATTTCTCAAATTTCTGGACAGGGCGATTTATTGCGGAGCTCTTAACGTAACGCGCTTTCTTCAAACTGACATGAAGCTCCACGCCATCGTTTTCTTTTTTCGCTTCCCACTCGGGAGAAGGTAGGCGTGACTCCAAAACTTAGACATGAGCTTATGAAGTCCACTGGTGACAGGCAGTTGGAAAGCTTTATGCTGGAGCTTTCAATATCTCTGAACGGCTTTAGCAAGTTCTTGCGCTTCAAATTTTTTAGCAGAATCCTTGTCGGAAAGACTTTGATAGCGAAAACTAGCGCATACATAGGAACATTTTTATTTGCAGGCGTTTCGGCTAACTTCGCAGCCATTATCGCAAATGTCACGCATTAAACAATAGGTTACACAGCTTTTACTTCAAATTTTCTTCTAAGCTCGCGAATCGTGATCTCTTATCTCTCATTCCATTGCATTTTGTTCAGATCATTTGATGATTGCAGAAATGCATGTTATGATCGAATCTCAGCAATTATAGTCCATATCTCTAGACTTGGATAGTTATCGCTTTACTGCATACAATTGAGTCTAGTCTTATAACATCATACTGTTTGGACATACATATGCATACCAAAATAGTTGTATACGTATATAAAATAGTATTACAGTCATATAAACAACATATTTTTATATATATGGGTGTGTGTTTGTCTGTGCGTTTGTGTGTGTGTGTGTGTGTGTGTGTGTGTGTGTGTGTGTGTGTGTATGTGTGTGTGTGTGTGTGCATGTGTATGTGTGTGTGTATTACAGGACCCCTAGGTTGTCAGTCATACAGATATGCACGCTTGCATACACAAGCACTCAGATGCACACATACAGTGATGATTACATACACACGCAAACATGCATAGACACATCGCCATTGCCTTTAAGCTCGCTCGATAGATTTAAATTATATGGCGTACTGTTGCAGTCTACTTAGGGCTTGTCTCACAACTTATCCAAGTAGGGTGTCATTAATCTAAAGTCTCTCTTACAAGTGAGATCTTCAGAATGATATCGCTTATTCGTGGATAAATTTAGTCTGCAACCAAACGTATTATGCAATTGATTTGCAAATCTGATTAACAGTGCTCTTTTCAGATAAGTTTTGCAAAATACGTCTTTTTTCTTTCCCAAGTCTTTCAAATACTTCGTCCTCGACAACGCCGCAGGTGTCATTGTTTTTTTTTTTCGAAGCTTTTCTCCGCATGGTTTCGAATTATCGAACGTCATGTACCGGCATGAATCGAGAACGAGGCACTTCTCGCTAAATCCTAATGCACGGAAGGAGAAACATGTTACGGGCTCCAAGTCGAAGATTTTATCTAGCCCTGCTCTCCAGTGTCTGCTACAGATGCTTCAATATATTTCGTCACTATGGGCGAGGTTAGGTTATCTAGTTTCTTTTCAGCTTGCTTTCCTTTTTCAGCATTCCCTTGTGCATACGCAGAAATGCCGAGCTCGTTCCTTTCTTTACATAAGTATATGACCATGTAATGCATGCATGTATCAGGACATAACTACCCGAGTAAATGTGAACTTGGGCAGATATGCGCATTTAAATAGAGGTTATATAGGTGTGAATACGTAATTACGATGCGAATTATCTGAATCTATAACTCCATATAAACATGAATAAGAGAATAAATTAATGTCACGTTATATAAATACTTGAATGAAAAGATACTAAAACACAAAGTTAATCAAGCCTAAGTGGAACATAAAAATGCCTGAGTACTTTTAATTCCTAATATTATTCTTAATGCCACTTTAAAATGTACACCTGTAATTCTATTGAGATGCCAAGTACTATTAACTTGGCATGTTAATGGGTAAACATAAGGCCACCGGCATTGGAAGATGAATATACTGATACAAGAGCATGGACTATGAGTACCATTTGAGCAAAAAAACAAAATGTGAAACTATTAATGTATATGCACATACATATCTTTAAATGTGTCCATATATTTAGATATATACATATATATATACATATATATACATATTACCTTAGACCTTAGTCCTTCCCATGCTGTGAAGCATATAAGGCAACATATATACATATATATATATATATATATATATATATTTAATATATATATATATATATATATATATATATATATCTATATATATCTATATATATCTTTAATATTTAT
>QQSS02182984.1:0-14054 GCA_003687565.2 Craspedacusta sowerbii
GATGGATGGATGGATGGATGGACGGATGGATGGATGGATGGATGGATGGATGGATGGATGGATGGATGGATGGATGGGTAGATGGATGAATGCATTTATGTATTTATGTATCTTTGTATGTTTAAAGAAGGCTTTTTAATCTTTCTTTTAGTTTCTTTGGTGCAGCCCTGAGCTTTGCGCCTGATTTTAGAATTGTGAATCTTTTTAGACTGCTTGCAGATCTTGGCGTATGGAAACCAGGAGAGCAAATTAATAATACTTGCCTCCGGTGGGCCAGCGGAGCTGGTTCGGATCATGCGAACGTACACATACGAAAAGCTGTTGTACACGACCTGTCGCGTGCTGAAAGTGTTATCAGTATGTTCGAGCAACAAGCCCGCCATTGTCGAGGTAGAATCCTGCTTTTGGCTGTTCTCTTTCTGGGTTTTAACCCGTGTTGGCGAAGAAGTGTTACTCTAATCGTTGGAACAATCATTAACATGGTTGTACGGAAAGTTGTGCTAACGATATCTAGCAGTTTGTGCGGGTAATAGGCCGTTAGTAGCGGTAAAGTTTTATCGCGCCCGTGAGTTTCTTGCCTACGTGCCTGCTTTCTGTCCTTGTTATCGAGCGTCTCGATGTCGTCTTGCTGCTTTTGCTGTTTAGGCTGGAGGCATGCAGGCGCTAGCCACGCACCTGTCCCACCAGAGTCAGCGACTGGTGCAGAACTGTCTGTGGACCCTCCGCAACCTGTCCGATGTGGCCACCAAGCAGGACGGCTTGGAAGGGCTCCTTCAAATGCTGGTGCAGGTGCTCGGCTCGAACGACTTCAACGTCGTCACCTGCGCTGCCGGCATCCTGTCGAATCTCACGTGCAACAACCCGAGGAACAAGGTACGTTCGCGAAACCGCAACGGCGATGCCACGCGGTGGACTCCGCCTTAAATCCATCCGTTTTGTAGGAGTTCGTGTAAAATGCGCGCTTGTATTTTCCCGGTGATGCATGGAACGTCTCCTGCATGTTCTGGTGGATGGTGTCATTGTAAATAAGACCTCTCTGTCGTAAGCGAGCATGCGCGTTCGACGCCAATCAGAAGCAAAAGCTGCGTTTACGAAGTAAGTCCGGAGCATAGGTGTCTTTTAAGCCGAGTAGGATTTGCGCCGTTCCGTTACGTTCTTGCAGAAGCGAATCAAGCGTCTCCCTTCTCGTGCCCTTTTACACTTCAAGTCGGGAATTCAGTTCGGGGCGTTTCGGTAGTTCTAGGGGTTGGCTGTGTCGTGACGATACCTGTCTTTGCTCTGTCCGCCGTATGCCTCTTTGCAATGGCGCAAAGGTGCTGTTGTCTTACGCACGCGTTTTTGCTGTCTATCTTTCAGCAAGTCGTTTGTCAGATCGGAGGAATCGAAGCCCTGGTTCGCACGATCATCAGCGCTGGCGATAGGGAGGAGATCACCGAGCCGGCTGTGTGCGCCTTACGTCATCTGACTAGTCGCCACCCCGATGCCGAGCATGCCGAGAACGGCGTGCGGTTGCATTACGGCTTGCCCGTCTTGGTCAAGCTCCTGAACCCTCCCTCGCGCTGGCCGCTCATCAAGGCCGTCATCGGCTTGCTGCGAAACTTGGCCTTGTGTCCCGGCAACCACGGGCCCATCCGAGATCAGGGTGGCGTGCCGAAGCTGGTTCAGCTATTAATGAGAGCGTACCAAGGTATGTGACGCGGGTTCACAATTCTTAGCCGTTTTCAAGCTATGCGTCTTATGATCTTAATGAGAGCGTACCAAGGTAAGTGACGCGGGTTAGCCGTTTTTAAGCTATGCGTCTTATGATCCCCCTGGTTCGTGATTGTAATATCTTGGCATAGGTTAGGAGTCGAAATGAGTCTTTCCTCCGCTCTTTTGACGTGACGTGGATTTACACTTTGTAACCGTTTTCAAGTAATGCTTCTCATTATCGGACTTCTTTTTTCTGATTGCGATATCTTGGCATAGGTAAGGAGTCAAAATGAGCCTTTCATCCGCTCTTTCGATGATCGCAGCGCTTCTTGCACGTGCGTCATCTCGAGTTTTCTCATTGCAGACATGCAGCGTCGCGGGCCGGGCGCCCAGAGTCTGCAGGATAATGTCCGCATGGAGGAAATCGTGGAGGGCGCGGTGGGGGCTCTGCACATCCTCGCGAGGGAGTTTGTCAATCGCACCATCATTCGCGACCTGAACTGCATTCCCACGTTCGTTCAGGTAAAATGCCTGTCGAATTACTTTAAAGATAGTGCTTTTTCTTGAGTGTGTGTCTGGCTTGTTATTTGACTGCAGTGGTGACCCTCTAATTTTGCTTTTTCATTCTCATCCGACGCGTAATTTTTTTTTTTAGCCATCTGATTTTGCTTTTTCATTCTCATCTTACCCGTATGTTTTTCGAGACCATCTAATTTTGCTTTTTCATTCTCATCTTGCCCGTATTTTTTTTCGAGACGATCTGACTTTGCTTTTTCATTCTCATCTGACCCGTATTTTTTTCGAGACCACCTAATTTTTGCATTTTCATTCTCATCTGACCCGTCTGTTTTTCGAGGCCATCTAGTTTTGTTTTTTCATGCGCATCTGACCCGTATTTTTTTCGAGACCACGTAATTTGCCTTTTCTGTTCTCATTTAACCCGTACTTATTTTGAACCGCTCCCGTTTGCAGCTGCTATACTCGGAGGTCGAGAATATTGTCCGCGTGGCTGCAGGAGTCCTGTGCGAGTTGGCACAGGACAAGGAAGGCGCGGACGCCATCGAGATCCAGGGTGCCACCACTATTCTCACGGAGCTGCTGCACTCCCGCAACGAGGGCATAGCCGCCTATGCTGCTGCTGTGCTGTTCCGAATGTCGGAGGACAAGTCGCAGGATTACAAGAAGCGCCTGTCCGTTGAGCTAACCAGCTCGCTCTTCCGAGATGACATGCCGTGGGAGGTATGAGCTTTGGTGGCGAGAAAATTATTGGTACTTCGTGGGGCACGGCTTGCAGTCATTGCTGCTACTAACTGCTTACTTCGTTTTCAATTTCGGTTAGATGTTAGCTAACACGGTGTTTGCTGGTCCACGTCGCCTTGCGTTACGAGTCATGCATTGCCTTCTGCTAGTTACTAGCTTCGTGGTTGTCCTTCTCTCCATTGGTGCTTCTCGAATTTTGTATCGAAACTTACTGTTTGCGACTGCGAGTCGACACGTTTTCGTAGAGATTATCGTTCTTGTCTGATGCCCCTGGCGCCTGACACAATTCGAGACTAGAGTTACTTAGGCGTCTTTTTTTTCTTCACATTTCAGCCTGGAAACACCGAGATGGCTGACATTCTGACCTCGCAGTCGTATCAAGACGAGCTGTACATGCCGCACATGGCGATGCCGATGCAGCCAGCGCCGATGGGATACGGCAGTGGTGGCATGCAGCAGCAGCCCCAGCCGCAGCAGCAGCAGTCGTTCCAGCAGCATCGCTACGCGTCCCAGCAGCAAAGCCATGCCTGGTTCGACAGTGACTTGTAGGTCACAGGTTGCGTGGGTTGGGTGTGCATCCTGTGGCTAGCTCCTTCTGCTGGACTGTGGTGAACACGTATGCATATGTTAGGTATGTCCGCCCAAGATGCCATGGCGTGGCTGTCGCTGCAAAGCTTTTGTTTGCAAGCGTTTGTAATATAGACGTTTTATGGACACTTTGTGGTGCTTTATCTTTTACAGCTCTGCTCCTGTTGCTGCAGTTGTTGTTGTGTTTGTTGTTGTTGTTGTTGTTGTTGTTTTGGTTGTGGTGTTTTTTATGGTGTCGTCGTGCTCTGGAGTACGGATGTAAGGTGTGTATGCGATTGGGGTTGCTCTTTCCTATCTCTTGGCGTATTATTGATTATTATTATTGTTGTTGATGTTATTATTATTATTATTATTATTATTATTATTATTATTATTATTATTATTATTATTATTATTATTATATTACGTTATATGATATTATGTTATATTATTATTATTATTATTATTATTATTATTATTATTATTATTATTATTATTATTATTATTATTATTTTCAATATTATTATTATTATTATTATTATTATTTTCAATATTATTATTATTATTACTATTATTATTATTTGCTTTCTGTTTGCTTCGACGAGCGGGTGCTTAGCGAGCCATTCATTCATACGATTCGTGATTGATCATTTCTTTGCTTTTGATAGTTAATATTTCGTGGTTATTTGATAGCTTTTTATTTTTTTTTTTTTTTTTATTTTTTATTTTTTGTTTTTTTTTTTTTTTTTTTTTTTTTTTTTTTTTTTTTTTTTTTTTTTGCATGGCCTTTTATGTATGTCAGATACCTAATGTATGTCACCAAATATTGACCGCGGATGCTCTACTGTGTTCCGATCGTATGCTCATCCATCACTGTTTAGCGCTAGTTCTGCCTTGTTAGTTTCCGTTTCCGCCTTCAGCAGCTGGTCTATCCCGCGCTTATTGTCGCAGGGAAGGCGTAATTCAAGCCATGGTGACGATCCAGGTCTCCTTTGCTGCACCCTTGCGATGTTTTAGCGTGTCCCTTCTCCTTGTTGCCACCTCCCCATTTGCACCTAGACACAGCCATCCGTCCCTCTCCCCCCTTTTTGCCAAGTCCATGCCCCCCCCCCTTCCTCTTCCTCATCGTTTATCCCGTCCTCGGCGACCCGTCCTCTAGAAACAATGTGAACGCCTCATCGATGCTGTTGTGATTCTTTGGGTCAATTGCTCTCGCTCGACCAGTAACTTTATGACCACCCTCTCCCTCCCCACCCCCTCTCCCCGCACCAGCCCGTTCTACATGGAGTCGCTCTCTATTGATAATGCGATTGTCATCTATATTATTGCATTTCTCTGAGCCTTGCACTTGATCGATCAGTAGCGTTTCCGTTGAAAACAATGGCCTTCGTGTCCAGTGTGATTGCTAACCGTCTAACAAACGATAAAAGCTAACCTGGGTTTTTGTATTCGTCTGGTCTCATTTATGGATTGTAGATTCACTTAAAGTTTGCACGCAAGCATTTTTTTGGTGTTAATAGCAGTGTTTTTTTTTTTTTTTTTTTTTTTGTCTTTTTGCTATGTTTGGTGTGTACGTGTTTTGCCTCTGGTTCCGTTTCTACTGCCGGGCATTTGTCTTTAAGTACGGAAGTTGACGCTCTTTTCTCTCGCTCCTAACCTCGTGGCTAGAAAGGTATCATCGCTCGCATTTCCCGGCGTTAAGAGCTTGTTTTGAGCATGTAAAAGGATCAGTTGCATTGCGCGCTTGAACATGACGCAAGTTCTCCGTCATCATCTCCGACTTTTGCCCTCCGACTTAAATAATGAGAATAACCTCCGACTTTGCCCTGATCTCATGCTTTGTCCTGAAGTAAGTCAGCGTGCCCTTCACTGGCATGTGCTGGCCCGGGAGATGGCTGTGGTAGCACACGGTTGAAACAAGGCTTACGTTTACCAATTCATGGGATTCGAAAGTCTTACGGTCGCCATGTTTTACCATGTTTTTGGCAGAGCGCGAGCGCGATGATAATTCTCGAACTTGAGAGACTTTGATTCATGGGAATTAAATGCACGTACTAACATCTAGTAACATCTTTACATAGGTTAAATAAATCGTCAATTTATTTCCATTCAGTTAAGAAACGAGATAAGAAATCTTTCTTTTTTTAGGTCAAATGACCTTGTGAACATATTAACACTCACAAGTTTGTTGTTGGGTCGATGGGTAATCCCTTGTGAGTCTCCCCACTTTACGATTTTGCTCGTCCTGGCATTCACTAAAATGTCGAAGTTCGAAGGCGCATTCGTGTTTCAACTTTCTAACAGCAGATTTTGCTTTTTATCAAACACGACTGCAAGAAAATTATAATATGCAGAGCGGGTTTTAACAATGACAAATTTTTAAGCCGCCAAACCGCATAAGCCACAAAGCATGAATAAATAAGCTGCAAACGCCTTTGGTATCCTTTGCCAGTCAGTTTGCCTTCAAGAATATTTTGATACTAGTTCACTTAAATCCTTCTCTCACATCTGCTCAGCGACTGACAACTGACAGCAAATCGTTCTTCCTATATTAACCTCCAACAGCAGCCAACCGAAAACGCATCTTGAGTACGACAGTAGTAATTAAAATAATAATCAATCCTGGAAAACCCTAACACAATAGACACTTCGGGACAAGCTTGACTACCTCCACTTGCAAAGAAGAATTAAGGACTACTTTTAGCTGAGTACGCGCTTCGCGCGTGATATTTATTCGGCATAACTGCAAAAGTTTCAACAAGCCTGTTCCCTTGATATGGAAGTTGCTTTTTGTCCTTTTTATTTGCTGAAATGGAATACTTATAGAACTTCTTTACATAAGTAGTGCCCTGCAAACATTATATGATTTTATCACTGCACTTTAACGTACGTACCATATACTCGTTTTATATTTTTGCCGGGAAAGTCCGCATTCCTGCGTACGCGCCTTTTTTAAGAAAGACTCATAGTTCGTGATCGCATGAAACGGGTGATTTCGTATGATAGTAGTGATGAAAACGCTGACACTAATATCAAAGGGGATGATAGGAAGGATGACTATAATTAACAAAAATACGTTTTAGAGTCTTTTTCCCGCGACATCAGGGAGAAGAGCAAAATTGGCTATGAATCCTTTATATGAGGATTATCCGCATCTGCTTGAGGTTGATCACTAATCACTTTCTTAGTCATTCTTGTCTCTTAGTTGTTTTCATAAACTTATGTTACGACTGCTGAACAGAAACGCAACTTCATCTGAGTGAATCCCACCCCTATTCCGTTGGAAGAAATTAACTTTGGTCATCATTCACAGCAGTACTCTGCACTCTGTAACTCACAGTACTAACAGTAACTCTGTAAAACGATTTAAAGCTTCCCGATACTCCCTCCTTTTCATCACTGCGCGCTAAAACTTCCCTGACACTAGAATGTGAAGGTAAGTCTAGCTTATTGAGTTGCGCTGATACAGCCGGTTCACTTGGTTAATGGCGGCTGTTTTATATGCGGCATTCGTAAGGGCATCTCATGAGAAATGCATTTCTAAATCCTGAGATAATTGATTTGTGTCCATACGAACCCTTCTTAGGTACCTTAGACTTGTACATCATATCGGATTATATATATAATATATTTAAACAGAGCTGATAGCAGGGTGGTATCTTCAATCGGATTAAGTGCGACTATGAGAATACCTCCCCACAATAGATGATTACGTGTACACTGCCGTTCTTGTTTCGTCTAGCAGCTGATTTGTATTAAAAACTAATACTCGCAAACTATCATATTTATTTTGATGCTTTAACTGAGAGTGTAGGAATGTCTTACATTGTTAAAGCATTTCTAGAGAACTAAATCGTTGTTTTCGTGGTATGTTGTCACCATCATCAGCTCTCACGGTCATCAGATTATTCCTTGTGACGCTAACTATTACTCCAGCAGGATTCTATGCAGGAAAGGTCCAGTACAAACAGTCCAATAAAAGCCGAAACTCGTTCAAGAAACGGCGAAACTATCTTGCAGAATTCAGTTTCCCAAGATCATGCGACATCAGTCTTTGTGCTATTACAGATCAAAAACACATATTTCCGCCCTTTTCTAGAAGCAGTATCATATTCTCTACGAAGCTGCATACTTGCTGGAAAAAAACTGCTGAACGCAGCTAAGCAAAGGGTGAAGTTGCAAGTGGAGCCGAAATTACGAACCACTTCAACTTCTCGATTTGATACTCCTTAGCCACATTTGTTTAGTTCTTTTTTCTCCTACTGATGGCACAATATGTTTTACTCTAACTCGAACCCACTGCCGCTTCATATTCTAAGGCCTTTGTGGCATGCCTATGTGTTGTAGAAACTTGCAGCAGCTATCGTCGGCAAAGTCGAGATCGGCCAAACGCTAGAGTCGGGTCAAATAGGCATACCGTGCTCGCAAGGGTCATTTGTTTGTTTACCGAAGTCCATGGTGGTGATGAATATATGGCAAAGTAGGAGGTGCCCTTGTTGAACTACCAGCTCTCTTGGAGAAGTCAGTTGCACCATCAGTTGTTTAAACGACTCTTCCAGCATTTCAAAGTGACTAAAGAATCAAGAGAACATTTAGACTGATCCGTCGACAATGCACAGACAAAGGAAATGGCCGAGTTTAGACTATTGATCATGTATCTTTGGTATCAAGTAGCTTAACCATATATGATGCTGCACTGTGCTTGCTATAAATAACATGAACAAAATCTGCGATGAATTGACGTGTGCTACTTGAACAATATTGGGTGACCTTGAACCAAATGTCATATATGACGCCCAGCCGGTGTCATGGTAGCAAATATTCGGGCGGCTCCTGCTATGCTGCTGGTGGCACGTGCGGAGAGCAGGGTCTCATTTACATCGCTGAGTAGTGTTCACGTGAATTTGTGTATGTATGTTACACTAGGAACGAAATGAACCATCATTTTGATGCACATCGCTTAGATGTTTCACTTCATCCCCATCCAAAAAAAAACGGAACTTGCCATCCACTTCGTTCACAGCAGAGAATGGAACTTCTCCAAGGACTTGCGGGTGGTCATTCTGCAGCGTGGTGTCAGTAGCTCAGATGAATACTTCCGAATCCATGAAGGTATGTGGATAGCTCGACTACAAACATTGCAATCTATACGCTTGAACGTTCAAGTGTCATCCGCTGCAGAATGTTATATGTCATAATGCAAAGTTTTTCCTCTTCCTGTTCTCCTTGCGTTTTTACTGATAACACACACGCTCCGTGTTATTTATGTCTGTCATAAGCATGCACACACTCACGCTTAACAATAAATGGAAAGTTTCTTTTTAAGGTTGGACATCCTTGCCAGTTTAATTTAACAGGTATTACTAATAAAACGTGTGGGCTCGTTTTGTCCTTCATTTGCTCCAGTTTATCAGTACTGCCTTTCTAATAGCCATACCTCATCGCGTTGCTACGGGCTGCCAAATTAAAGCGGCGAGAATCTTCCTTAGTTCTGTTCGTTAATTTTGCCTTCTGCCTGAAGTGTTCGTGCGCTATAGTTATCCCAGCCTATCAAAAGTAGTTTAAAAAGTAGTTTCTCTAGAAAATTTATTCGGTCATACCTTGACAGCCTGTTTCGTGCTATGCGCGCTACATCAGAAGATCTACGATGGGAAAACATCACATGCAATATGGCTACCCATATAAGAGATCTTATACAAAATATTACCCATTTAACACAGTTACAAGCTCCGCTGGTTTTAGTTTCAATTTTGCTCTGTGCCTGCAGACTTTCATGATCTCCGATCGTTTATTTTGCAATGAACGATTAAGCAGTGCCAACCATACAAATGTGGCGTTCGGAGGTGTAATCTATGCCTATCAGAAAAGTACGAAATCTTGCGAGGAAGCCACGATGAGTTGAATTGTCAGACAGCATCCAATAAACGGTCTCTCGGAGCTAAGAACATTTACTACCGTGGTGAGAGATATCACTAGGGTTCCTATATAGTGACCCGAAGTACCACTTCCTACATCGAGAGCAGGTGCACCAAAAATTGCATGCCTCAAGATATCCCTCGGGAATTCCCGGGAATTCTCAATAAAAACCGTTAAAAAACACCGAGAATTTTGGTTAATTGTCGTTTTCAGAAATTCTCACTGGAATTTTCGGGAATTTTTCATTAACTATGCCAAATTTGAACTGCTAAATTTTGGGAATAATAATAGTGAAAATGTCGCCCCTAAAATTCTCTCCTTTCCACAGCATTTTCAGCGTAGCTAGCAAAAATTAATGCAATCCTTATCAAGTTTGCGTTTACTTTTCGACGTTTAAGTAAGCGATCATACGGTTGATGATCTTACAAACTTCTTTGTATCGGGTTTTCAGTTAAACGGCACGGTTGATTGTGGCAGAAAATCTTACACAGATTTCCTTCGAGAATTTTTGGGAATACTTGCTTCGTTCCTTTCCAAAAACTTTTTGCAGTAGCTCCAGATCGTTTACCCATAAAACATACAAACTGGTTTGCTACTCTCAAGACCGGCACCGAAAATCATGTTGATGTGTTAAATTGTTCTATTGGACCCAGGACTATTTTGGCGTAGTCACTTCGCTGAAATTTCTGCAAAGCTCTCGAAAGCGAGTAAACTCCTGACAAGAATTTGAATAGAATTTTTTGACTTTTGAACTATTAGATCTCTATGCTACTCGTTATTCCATTCCCATATGACATGCGGTTGTCTGGCATGGTGGATAGCCCGTAAGAAAAAACGTGACCGAGTATCTAACCTACATCAGCCATAAGAACAAATAGTTTCCGATCATAAATGTCACAAATTGCAACGCTAACTTTACGTAATGGTGTTTACTGGGTAATCAAACTCTCCAATTGTGTATTATGTAATCCATTACTTTTGTTTATAGGAAAAGCATTTCGCCTCAGTTCTGCAAACTGTGTATGCTCTGATGAACTCCATATTCTCAAGTTCAGCTCAAGCTCAAGGTTAGTTTCAACGTCTGGTTATGGTTGATCTTACGCTACATCTCACAGATATTTTTCTTTATGATACTAAGAAATGCTTAGTATTTTTTAGCATTTGAACTACGGCGCTGAAACTAGTGGAAAACTTTCATTTTTAATTGCTGATGTTTAGCGTTTGAGCAGAAGGTCACTCGGAACAAATGTCTTCAACTTCATAAGGGAAAGGATACTTGCATCAAGCCACCTTTCTTATTTTCTTTCTTATTCCAGTTTCCAATTTTCAGCCATAGCTTTAGTGAATAACTTTTTTAGCATTTAGGTAGCGCAGTCGAGCCTTTCTTGATAAATGTGATTACCTTGCACTAGATTGACGAAAGCTAACCTAAATGCTCCGGTTTCTTTGCAGCCTCAATTCAGCATTAGATTGACAAATAGCGATCCATCCTGGAGTTTTTTGCCTATACCTAGGATAAAGCTCAGTAGAAGGCTATACCGGGGCTTGATGGGTCAATTTATGCTATACAGGGAGTGACATTTAATTTCTTACAATGCAACTGCTGCTGGCAGCGTCGCGCAGGTATAAATGTAATGAGCGAAACCTATATTTAAATCAAAATAGTTTTTAGCTCTTAACAGTCCGCCAATATAGAAATTTTCGCCTATTGAAGTGTCATGTAAGTAAGAACCTAGCGCTACAACGTATTTGCCTAAACATCGCACGTGCGGATTTGCAAGGTAGATTTTTTTATGGTCGGGAACTTTCGTGAAGTTTAGGTATTTTTCGTTTACAAGAGAGAATTATCGGGAGTTTTCACTTAATGGGAAAGGAATTCTTGGGAATTTTCGTTTTTGAGGGGGAGGGGGTATTTCCCAGTTCGAAAACGGGAATTTCCGGTGCCCTTGATCGAGACCTAGAAGATTGCGGAACTTTTATTCGGCAAAAATCTTTATTACTAAGCCGTATCTTTTTACTTTTCGCTTTGCATCTGTTAGATTTTGGATGGAGCATTGTGGTTATGTCATTTGCGGAAGCTTTTATTGTTTGCTGTTATTTGTAGAATTTGTGGCGTTTTAGCCTTTTTTTAAAGATTGATCATGTTAAAATTTAGACTTGTGTTTATCCTTTCTGTGCTGCTCCAAAATGGAGGAGGATTGAGTGTCTGACCTGATGTATGTTGCATGCTGGGTCGTGGCTCAATTCCTTGGTTTTCAGGTGACACCAGACATATGACCCTACCGAAAGGTTTTTCGTGTAGCTGGAGTTATTGCTTACAATGCACGATGGGTGACTGTTGTTGAAGTATGCAGTTGGTCAGTAGACATGAAAACGCATAGAGCAATATGATAAGAAATAGGATCAAGAGAAGCCGATACAAATAAATGGAGACCCATAGGGGTCATTAAGTCCCAATATCCAAAGGCTATGCCAAAATCACCGTAATTTTTTAACGACTTTTTGTGTGAATTTGTTAACGAATTTTTAATGAGTTTTCAAACAACTTTGCAAATGAGATGGGTTTTTAACATTTCAGAAATTTTTAGCATGCAAGGTTAATGTTACCAAAAACTCAAAGAGTTATCCACCTAAAGTAAGACACATTTCAGAACTGGAAACAGAACATCAAATTGACTTGGAGTTAATATGGGGATCTTTTAGTTTTTTATTAGGGCCTGTTTCGCAGTTCAAGCATCAAAATAACTACAATCCAAAAGCATTTTTTTAGCAACAGAAGAACTACAATATGCAAGTATTTTTAGCATTTCAAGCAACTGTTGCTTCATTAATACTAATAGACGAGAGATGGAATTCAAAGTATGGTCTACTTTGCCAGTTTCTTGTCAGGGAATTATGGATACTATAGTATTACTGAGGTTTAGATGGTATCTCATTTTTATGATCCACAGCTACCATCCTAGAAAGAATGGAGTTTCTCTTTGGAAAAAGGAAAACCCCTGAGCAGATGCTGCGTCAGCATCAGCGTGCACTTAATAAGTCGATCAGGTGTGTGCTTGTGGATGTGCCTGAATTTTTACTCTGTTTTTGCAATGATCATAGCCTTGTTGAATATTTTCCTGAAAAGTTTCTGTTGTTTTAGATTGAATATGGTCCTTATTTATTTATTAAATTAATAAAATTTAATGGTATTTTGTTTGATAACATATTCAGTCGATACAAGAAAAATGTTGTTTTCAATGGATTAGGTTTAAAATTAGCTAGGTCATGTAATATGGCTTTAGCAAGGATGATTTAAGTTTTTTTCTTGATACTTAGCACACTCGGTCTGAGACCACTACCTTGAAGGGTCTTTGTGGCTGATTTTTTTTACTAGCATTGTCATAATGGTCTTTTTTCTTGAGGATTGCCTTTGATGCTTAGGGAGTGTTCAAAAACACTCTTTATGTCCAAATCTGCCAAAAATACATGATATGAATGTCCATTCATACAGTAGTGCACCATGAGGTGACCTGAACAGATATATGGGTTTCCTTGCACAAGATGTTGACAGAAACTAAGCCTAAATGGCTGTTCTTTGAAGTACGTCCAAATAGCTATAGTTCTTATATCAATGTCAAGCCCTTTGCTTTGTTTTTGTCCGGGCACAACTGTAAAATGGTTCTATGAAACTTGCTACTTTATATTGGTCTTGATGTTTTTGGTAAACTGATTTTATGTTATTGGAGTTTGTTACCCAGCATGATGGTCCACCACTACAGTGTGGTATTTGAGTTGGTGCCAAAAGGGTGTTTATAATACTTAATGTTTGGCAGGGATCTTGACAGAGAGCGAGCAAAGATGGAAAATCAGGAGAAAAAAGTCATACAGGATATTAAGAAAATGGCTAAAGATGGTCAAATGGTTTGTATATGATCTTATAGCATTTTTATCGGATATTTTTCAAATGTGATATTGGCAAGTGATGCTCAAATGATCCAAGAGTTTAGTTAATATGTTTTCAAATATGTAATTGATGTAAGCATACACGCACAGACTTAGACCAACTTTGTGCCTGCCCCCTTGTTAGATATGCTTTTGATAGGGGATGGTCGGCACAACTTTCTAATTGGCTTTTTTTCTCTCCATTTGTTGTTTGTTTCTTCCTTTACAAGCAAGGTTCCTTTTTTGGTTGCTAGTCAGCTGGCTGTCAATAGCAGAGCGCTCTCTAGAAATTTGCTTAGACCTTTATCTCTTTCTCACTCACTCGCTCTCTCTCTCTCCGTGGCGACCTCAGCATCCTTGGGATCAGTACATCATCTCGTCAGCTTAATGGCATCGAGAGTAAAAGATTTATTTTTTACGTGCAGATTTGCACTACCGTTCGCCTATGCAACCGTAGTCCATTATTTGCGTAACGAAGGATTTTCCGGCCTCTCTTCCAATGCCGTCCACTCCTTAATAGAGTTTGAGCCCTCTTCCTTTGCTTACCTGCATGGCCTTTTTGCTCTTGCTTTATTAGCACTGAAGCTCTTCTCGTCCACACGAGGTTGTCCTTGACAAAAAGATCCCTGATGCGCTCTTGCATGAGCTACGGTATTGTCTTTTTCCACTGCGTAAAACAGCAATATATATATATA
>QQSS02182995.1:0-14053 GCA_003687565.2 Craspedacusta sowerbii
GTGAGAAGGGTCGGAGAGAGACAGTCGGGAAAAACAGAGTGGGGATTGGCGGTACATCGGACTGCTTACATTTTTTGAGAAACTTGGACACTAAAGGGAAGTGCTCCAGTTATTTGCGTTGGTTATTAGAAGAGATATATGTATTTGGGAATACTCTGTTCTGGGATTTAGTGGTGTGTCCCTTCCCCGGCTGTTCATATAAGCGCACGACGTGTAACCCTTATTTTTTGAAGCGTCACTAGGCATAAGATCTGCGCGATCGTTCACTTATACTTTTGTTCGAATCGGGAACACCGATTATTACACAGGTATCACTCTAGCGACTTTAAGAATGCTAAGAAAGACTAATTGGCACTGGTTCTGCAAGGGATGATATACCAAGCTTAAGAAGATTTGTTGGAATGCTGAAGGGCCCGGAGTCTTTGAAAGGACTAAAGGACTTTATAATGGCAATCACTTCAGTTGGGTCAGTAGGTTTTAGAAATAGACTACGACTAACACTAAGTTATTTATTCATACATGTTTGTCACGGAGACAGAGCGATTTTCCACCCTCCAGTGCATCTGGTTTGCTGAGTCCCTTTTCCAGATTCAGTTCGGTTCCTTGGATGCAGAAATCGAATAAGTGACATACGCATGCTTCAAATGGCGTTGTTTGAAATTGTCTACGTATGCTTCAAGAACTGCAGTTTGTCCGTCTCTGGTAGATCGGTAAATTCGCTATATGCTTATTCATTACTATGTTGGTGTCTGCGATCCGGTTGCTGACACGGTGTCTGCACTCACTTTTACTTACAGCAAGCGAGGTTATATTTATCTTTGTTACTGCTGATCTCATCTTCTAATAAATTGTGCTCTTCACCGTCGGCCACATGACTATCACAGATACATGAATATCACAGATAAACACAAATGCAAAATCTGTGAGCGCTTTATACCTCAACATCTGCGTTGCATCTCTTGCTCTCAGTGGTCCTCGTACTTACACGCAAAATGTTCTAATGTTAAAATTAATTTGAAGATATTTAATCCTAGTAGCGTGGGAAATGGTAGACTTGCCCTCAAAGGGAGCTTCCATTCCATACAATTGACGATGAAACTTCTAAGAAAGTCTAGAAGAACCAACACATTTGAATATGAAGCTACTGCCTAGCTTCAATGTGCTTGCAATAGTTGAGAAGACTCCCGGACAAACAATAACCTTTGAAAAGTTTTTTTTTTTAACCAAGAACTCATCAAAATACTGAGACATCAACAAATTATTGCATCGAAGTTTGAAGCAAGCTCGTCATTAAGCTTCTTACATATACGTATTCGCGTTATTAATCAAACATCACCATGAATTTTACAGCGTACTAAAAACAAATAAATTTAAATTTAAAATCATAGGAATTTCCAAAACTCGTCCAAAGCCTGCTTTTGACGAAATCACACTTATTGACTTACCCGAATAGCAAATTTGTTGAAGCACTACAACACTTACTAATGCAGGTGGAACTGGCCTACATGTTCATAACTCTGTTGCGAATAACATGAAAATCAGACATCATCTCTGCCTTCAGAGTGAGCACAGTTAAGAAACGAATTTTATTGAAATAGCTCAAATTCGGAAGAAACATGTAATTTTCGGTTGCATATATAAGCACCCTAGCGTTTCTCCTACTAAATTCTCACAAGACTGTCTACTTAAAATTCTCGAGAAAATTGCCAAAGAAAACAAGTTGGTGACTATAATGGGTGATTTTAATATAAATCTGCTCAACTATGACAGGTCTACTGAATCTTCCAAACTTAATTAATATAGCCATAATCCATAATCTGCAGCCACTTATTTTGCAACCAAGTCGAATAACTCTCCGGCCGCAAACACTGATAGACAAAATAATTTCAAACAACCTGAAATATGATAAGAAAGTGCTGACCTTGCGTTACGTCCGATCATTTCGCGCAGTTTACGTTTTTACAAATTGCAACCTAAAAGCTGAAAAGAGGAAGTCCGATTATGGTTGATTGTACAAAATTTTTATTTATAACCATATGCACCATACTATCCAGAAACTAACGGAGCAGACGTTCAAGCAGGCTCTCTGAAAGTCAAGTCTTCCTCCAAGCAGAGCTTTACAAGTGCTTCTGATGCAATATCGACGAACTCCTACTTCGAATGGGTACACTCCGAGTGAGATGTTAAATTCGCGCCAGCTGAGAACAAAGATCGACAAGCTCTCTACTTTGGCCCTCAATGTACAGCATTGACTTGACTAAACATTTCTTGCACCGAACATCTGTATGGCTGTGGAAGTGCAGTTGGAGACCGATGTACGTTGGCTTATAAAAAACAGATGTAGATAGTATCCGCTTCGCCGTGTTTAACCACGCGCCACAAAATGAGATACCATTGTTCTGTTTCACTTCTGCTGTAAGGAGAGAGATAAATGAAGACAGTTAAGCTCACCAAGGAAATCTATGGCCACGATTTCACTAGGCATTATTGTCAATGTGTCATCGACAAAGCGTTTGCATAACTCCGGAAGTTTTCTTTCGTTGCGTAGCTTCTCCTCCAAGTGGCTCATGATTGCATTAGCCATCAGCAGGCCAAGCGGCGATGCCATGCTAACTCCATCCCGTTGCACGGTCTTCTACTGCACTTCCAGAGTCATACAAATGTTCGGTACAAGAAATGGTTAATCAAGTCAACGTGTTTAACGAAGAACTCGAACATTTGCGCACAGCGTTTCTGAAGTTTGTCTACCCGTCAGCTTTGTTTGACCGGATTGTATTTGACTTCGTCGAAAAGCGTATTACCCGGAAACGTAACTTGGATGACAGTTTCGACTCAATGAGATCGTGCAATTCATCATTCCGTACAAGGATGAAAGGAAATCTATCTAGATCTAAAGAACCGTCTAAATGATCTGACATATAAAGTACGGGTACCAATTCAGCCAATATTCACGAGCAGAAAAAAATGGCGAAAATTTTAGACCAAGGGAAGCGAAGCCAGAGATTGTGAGTCAACGATGCGTTGTTTATAAATTTTAATGTGGTCAGAGCGACTATTTATGCTGGCTATCTCGGCAGGACAACCCGCAACCTGCACCAACGCATCGAGGAACACAAGCAACAATCGAGCTCAATTGGTCAACACCTGGCGACTCATCAATTGCCGATCAATTTCGATCTTCTCACCTACTTCACAACTCTGCGCAGGTGTCGCTCCAAATGGGAGTGTCTCCTAAATGAGAGCTTGATCATCGCGCACCATAAATTCGGTAACTTACTTAATGTACAGTCAGACTGGGTTAAGTTGAAGCTGTTTTAGCTCAACTTCGAAGATGTGACTCTGGCGATGTGTACTCTGCGTGTTTTTGTTATTTGGTTTTTTGTGTTCTTGTTCGCTTAGGCTGCAGATGGTCCACGAATGGACCGAAACTTTAGAAAAATTTTTAGCTTTATTCTTTGCCTTGAAGATTTACCCATCGAGGTCCTTGCTTCTTCTCTAAACCACGGCATCTTAACCAATTAAGCTAAAGTTGGTTGATCTACCTCCTTATTCGTTCATGCAAGTGTGCGGTAATCTAACCACAGACCGTTTTCGCATGCCAAAGTCGTGCATAATTGGTCAATCTTATCCTTCTCTATTCAAACATGCTTGCCGAAACTGCAACAGAGCGATTTTGCACAATACCAGAGAACATTAACGATATAAGGCCACACCACTCTCACAACATGAGAAGATCTTGTGGAATTTGCTTCCCAGCAAACTAAAAATATTGGCGGCCGTTGCATAAAATTGGACATCGAAAAGCTCTTTAGTAGCAACGTGTGACATCGTCTTTGGCAACTGTTTCAAATCAATTTTATACCATAGTATTACTGTATCTTCACGCCGCAAGCTTTTGCTGAGAGGGTGGCAGTCTTGAGAGAAAGTTAGGCGAAGGGCGAATCGGTCAAAGAAAAAACATCACCAACGAAGTGAAGGGACTAGTAAGATGATTCCAGAACAAACATACAATGGCGAATGATCAGATGTATGATCCGAAGCATGTATGTAAAGCTGTTTGTGGACAATATTGCTAAAAATTGAGTAGACCTTGTGCTATTCGATATTGGGAGAAATTATTTGGACATGGTTCCGATAACACAGCTCTGACTCAATACCAGGGAGCTGTGGCGACACCATGACTACCGAGGGCCTCGGTAAACATGGCGGCTTTCTAACTCGAATAGGGTTGTCAGACAAGCTCCGACTTGGGTGCACACATAGTGTAGTGCTCGTAAAGTTGAGATATTTTGTTTTGCTTGGTAAGCGCGTTCTTCAGAAATGTCAGTCCAATACGCACCCTCAAAACTGCGAGTACCACCTGGGTTTCAAAACTTATTGGAGGGTTTATCTCGTGAAGTCCTGAGAGAGCAACCACCTGACATAATCAGATTTGCAGCTGACTACTTTAAACAACGACTAGCTCTTGCGAAAGGTTAGTCGTCATTTTTTTATATTTTGATGGCCTGCTTGTTACTTTTCCCACAGCCTGCATGCTTGTGTTTGTTTTTATGATGTAAATATGCTTTCAAACTTGTGCTTGCTCAAAATATACGGATATATTTTAAAAAAATTATGCTTAAGTAAATATGTTGTAGATATGGTATGAAGTCAATTTTTACTTTGTTAGACAAATGAATGTGTCAGATAAAGACATGTTCATCAGCAGCAGTTGTGCATACATGTCATGGGTTGGGCAGTTGGACTGACTAGCTTTAGACATGCAACCTCTGTCAAAGTGTCTGCGCAAAGACTTAGTATCTGAGACTCTTAGGTATAATCCGAGTTTAATAATACGTAGATATTACTTTTGACTTGGATTAATTGCGGAGGCTTGTATTTTTATTTTATTTACTTTTTTTGGCAAGTGTAAGATGTTATCGAAGGATGTAAAAAGTTGCTAAGACCTTTAAAGATGTGTTGTCTATGCTGATTGTTGTTCTGCCTTTTTATAACGCGTTATTTATATGTGACTTAATAATTAGTTGTGATTAACATTAGAATAAAACTACTGTCATGCAAACATACGACAATCAATTTCTTATTCATCGAGAGGATATTCATTTGTTCACCAGAAATTTCACTTGCTCCCAAAATCTTTCATGCCCGTGTCTGTAAAATTTAATTTACAGAATTATTCTTACAGAATTTACAGAATTATTCTTCCTATATTTACAGAAATATTCTTTTTAGAAAGAATAATTGTGACTTTTCTGTTATCCAATGATCTTATCTACTGATCATAATTTAATTGAATGTGAGGATTTCTTGTAGTGGTACTATGTATATGTGCATATATACACTGTGATATATAAGCATTGATGTTTAGAAGGTTCAAACTTTGATTGGCTTTAGGATGATCACGGTTTCTGCTCACTTCAGTATAGCGTGGAAAATCACTTAACATGACTTCAATATAATGTTCTAAAGCAGTTTTCATGTGAATTTGAGCATGCCTAGTCATGTTAGGTTGTAATTATTTGTCTTACTAAGCTTTACCTAATACATATTTGTTTATTAATATAAATGGGTTTTTTAATAATTAAGGGTGTTGATTTCTTTTTCCTGAAGGTTTATATCTGAAAATCCATCAGTTCTATTAGAAAAAAAGTCTAAATAGTGTTTGTTCTCTGTTTAACTAATTTAGTAGAGTTGTACAAAGCTCTCTTTACTTGATGTTGGTTTCATTTTATTTTGAATTGCAACTGAAGGATCCACCAAAGTGTCATGCCATCATTTTGTAAATGAGTGGTAGAAATCTGCAAGATCTTGTGCTGCTTTTCAGTGATATGAGGGGCAGGAAACTGAATGTCTGATTTCCCTCTATCTGTAAACAAGGCTGTCAGGCTTAGCTAAGAAGCTTGAAGTCTTCAACGAATTCCTTCAAAAATGCATAACATCTTGGTCCTAATGAATCTGAGTTTTAACTTACTGCATGGTTAGACATATGTGGTATTATTATTATCATAATTATTTTTATTACTTTATTTTTATTGTACCTGTGTGAAAATATTTCTTTATTAGTTGTTGCCTTTGACTCAAGAAACATACTCGAAAGATCTTTCTTTGACTGATTCATAGCTTTTGTTTCATGCAGTGACATTTTCCAGGAATGCCTCTCTGTTGTAATGTTGAGTGCAGTTTTATACACCTGTTCATCAAATATAAAAGAGCAAGCACCAATGCTGGAAATTCCATAAACGCAATCAATCACATAAATTTGTTACTGATAGGGGTTTTGGGTTAAGCAGAAAAATCGCTTAAGTTAGGAAAGACTTTGGGTACTCTAATTATCAGGGATCTAAAATTAAATAATAGAAACCTAAGACTTACACATGTACACATTGTACATTCAATAGTTAGCACAACAACATGGCTGAATAGACTAGTTAAGTTGGACTTATTTATATTTATACAGCATAAGTCAATTGAGTCTGTAGATCTAGTTTGTATTTTCTGGATCTATATTTGTTACAACAGCATTTGTCAATCTTTTGACAGATATTAGCTGGTTATGAGACAATGATGTGAATCTTAAATGCTATTGTTATGACCTCTGCCTTGTCTTACACTTTTTCATGGATCGAAGTTCAGATGCTTTTTAATGCATAGTCGTTTGTATCAGTTTTGGAATTGAATATGGGGCGCTAAAGATGCATGAATTATCCGCCTCATGTATTCTAAGAATTCACATTTTTGATTTCTTCTGAAAAAACTCTGGAAGGTTCTACCACATTATCTTTTGGCGGTGAAATCAGAAAGTTATCTGATGGTGTTGGATAAAGATTACATCCAAGCCAAACGTTTGATATTTATTTCGATTTAAGCGGTTTCTCGTTACGTTTTGGGTTCCATGTTAGCGCTAAAAGTTTTCATTTTTTGCCATATTTTATTCATAAAAATCCATACATGAAATCGTCGATTGTGCGTCTTGTAAGTCAGTTCTTTCCTCCCCGGCCGCCATATACAAGCTGTGTATGAGCTGGTAATTTGAACTTTCAGATTTACAGACGGGCTTGTGCTGATTTTTTCATATTTCCTTCATTTGAAATGCATTTACGGTTTGGGCTAGTTATCATCCGGGTATTACTGTTGAAGAAATTGGGACATCGTAGAGGCAGCAGACAAGTAGTATTACGAGGTCGTGTCAATGAGCATCCTTCTGACATACGATATTCATAGCAGTCTCTTTACCATGCAAGTTTTGCTTTAAGTTCCTTAACTAATGAAAGAATTCTGTTGTTTTTTTTGGCCGCTAACCACAAATTCGATTGCTTCCTGCAGAAACTGGACAAAACCATGGAAAAACAGGGGAACGGATGGAGAACCTCGCCAGTGAAGCCACTCCGACTGAAGAACTGGAGCTTGATTTGAGGGATCCGATCGTGGCAAGGGCTGCTGGCAGAGTTCAGGCAGCTTTCCAGATGGGGAGCACGAGCGACGGTACTACGAAGAATTTAAGTACGAACAAACAAATCGATGGTTCACGACATGGCTCGACCACCAAGAGTCAAGAAGCGCCTCTGCTTAGCGAAGACGAGGCTGCAGTGAAGATTCAGGCTGCAGTACGAGGACATCTAGTGCGCGAAGAGATTAAAGGCTTGAAGTCGCAGCCCATCAAGAACCCGCCGGCTTCCGAAAATGTTACTGGCCGTGGGGGTAAGTATGTTGGTGAGGGTGGTTACGCAGACGAAAATCCTCGCGTGGCGACATTGGTCCATGGACGAAACGTGACAGAGGAGGAGAGGCTATCCCGGCCAGGTGTTGCTGTTCATGGAGATGAAGCAAGTGCAGCGGAAGACGATATCGCTGCGACCATGAGCGAGGACGAGGCTGCTACGAAGATTCAAGCAAATTTTAGAGGCTACAATGCCAGAAAGAAGGCTAACATGAAGCGAAGGCCTGTAGCTGCGGCTGCGCATGGTGATCTGGTTGATGATGGTGGTGACGAAGGCGATTTTGAAGATGAGGACTCCATTCCGAATGGTGGAAGCGATGATCTCGGTGTGGATACATCAGAAGCGCCCTTCGGAGATGTAGACGCCAGCAGAGCAGATGGGGAGTTCCGAGGAAACGCGGGCATGGATGGATTAGCAGCGGTAGATGTCGGGCAGGTCGTTAATACGGAGGTTGACGTCGATGCCGAAGCTGCAGCTGATAGCGTCGACGCTACCGATGGTCCTGGTAATATAAAGGAGTATGAAGCAAACGAGTAGTCTCCGCGGTCATCCGATGTATCGGAATGCGTGATCATATGATATCCTCACCTGCTAGTTAATTGCGAGGCGATGTGTTTATTTAGTAGGATGTGTTGTCCTCGGGTTTAATCACCGGCCATAGCTTTGGCCTTTATGCAAAAGCATTTAGTGGAGCTGTGGATATTCATTAGCTACCCTTGCAGTAATTTAAGTTATTGGAAACCACCCAGCCAGCTTTCATTTTGTATAGCAGATACATGTATACGTCGTGCTTGAAATAGCTAGATCATCGTATACTGTTCTGGTCTTTCTGCTCTATCGGAAGGTTTTGTAGTACGACGAATTTCTTCTGGATTCGCGTCACGGGTCTGCGTACAACGTTCGATGAAACTTTGAAACTTTACATGGTTGGCTGATATGCTACGTCCGCTCTGAACGAATGCAAGGCTTTAACGGCGGTTTTGACGCGGAGCTGAAGATGCGTAGGGTGTCTTGATAAGTCCGGCAGCTGTGCATTGCTAGGGAAACCTTATATGGTTGTGTGCGATGCCTCTGAAATGCCAATGATGACGTATCCTAATAGATGCACTATTTTGATATCTATGAGCCACACCTTTAACCGGACATGTTTGACTCGTGATAACATTCAGAAACCATCGGCTTTTTGGATTCCCATTAGCAGATTCCAGCTGACTATGGTCGTCATACCTCGCTGAGAAAAATGTTACGCCTACCGGGTTTGATTCCTATCCTTCAAGGTAGCTGCTAGGTATTTCCGCGAATAAGACAAAAATCCAACTGAAAACGAGCGATTTCTTAAGATTTTACTTTCTTCGTAACTTTCAAACTATAACAGATCGTAGAACGAACACCCACACACGGACACAAACGCACACACACACACATACACACACACACAAACACACACACACAAACACACCCCCCCCACACACACACACACACACACACGCCGGTTTCTCAAGAAGAACTGCCGTCGACTTTGTGAAAAACTTTCTTGGCAGATGCTTCCGTCGGCGCTGTCTTCTCGCTGGCAGTGGCGGTGTTCTGGATGGCTCCCTCTGTACCTTCGTAGACGATTTTGTGCGCTGCCAGCAACTTAGTTCGTTGATTCCGCTTAACTAAGAATAATAGAAGCAATACGACTCAGACAAGACTGGACCGATTCTTACGTCAAGAACGGCTAAGCCGGACGGCCTGGATTCTTGCAGGCACGAAAGTTGAGAACGCAAGGCTCAAAACGACTTACTAGACGTTCACGAGCATGCGCACGAAAGTTGAGAACGCAAAGCTCAAAACGACTTACTAGACGTTCATGAGCATGTGGTTGCACGCGCGTGCGTTGTGTTGTATATGAGCATGTGGTGTGCATACGCGCTGATGGTATAACTACACACAAACAAACAAACACACACACACACGACTTGGATAGCCCAACTGAGTCAACAAAAGGTACATCGGAGTGGCTATAGTGCAACAAATAAACTCACCATTCTCACGCATGTGGATCCTCTCTACTTCAGGAAGTAGAAAGGAGGTTACTAATTCAGCTACGATTTCCTCACTCTGCAACTGCGTGCGCCTAAGAAACAATGAAATTATTACAATCTTTGTAACCGAAGTAGAAGACCCCGACGCACCGCAGAGCTCAACTCTTAATCGGAAACACGATTTTAAATGGCATACTCGCCAGTGTTGCGCACCCGGTCAAATAATCTGTTCCTCATGAATTATTCTGTAAACGTGCCGAGGGGATCACGATGCAGCTAGACCTCCTCAGTAACTTACCTTGGCAACTCAATCACTTGTTGTCGTCACACTGCGCAAAACACCACCGAAAGACATCGGCTTACCCTAAGTCAAATCCACATACACAACGCAGCACCAAGACTTGACCAGATCTACCCTATACTATCCTACACAACATATGCTTTACTATAGACATAGCCCATACTACCTTATACAGTACCATCCTACACGACAAACTAAACGACAAGTCATACGTGCGAAACAACCAACTTACGATGACTCCATCTGGTAGGCAACCTTGTTAATTTTTTCTGCCAGCTCTTCGACCTCCTTCCTGGCTTGCTCATCGGCAGTTTTCTCGATCGCACCCGCTATTATGGATGTCAGGTAACTGTCAACGGTTTCTTGATGAACACCGATGACCTACGATATTAGGCGATGATGAATCCGATAACATACGGATATTAAGAGATGCAGAATTGAGCCGAAGCGCAGGCCACACCCTTACAAAACGCTGACTCAAAAAGGCCATGATGTCCCATTCTCAGGAAATGTGAGCATAGATAAATTGCCAGTGGCTCTATTCGCCCGATTTTAAAATATCGGTTGAGTGCGCGATGTTTATGGGGTGTATATGATAACGAGATGACGCGTTGAGCAGGAAAGGCACATTTGGTTGTAGCTCGCAGATACTGTCCTTCTACATGTACTTACATAGTTTTGAAAAGCTTGAAAGCTTGAAGATGGGGAAAAAAAGCAAAGAAAGGTGAGCGACGTACCTGCTTGAAAATCTCGTCTTCTTCCCGACGTCTCCGCTCCTCCAACTGTCTTCTGCCACTCTCCTCTGCTTCCCTCATTCTCCGTTGTCGCTCTGCAAACATGGCAAACGCATGAATGCGCCGCTCCTCCTAAACATAAACAAACGAGAGCATCAACTTAAACTTCACGGTTGAGGAAATGTCAAGTTCGATAGAAATAGCGTCTTTTTCAACGTGCCTCCATAAGGGACGGTCAGATAGATAGGACCATAAAAAAAGTAACACGACGGAAGCATACTTGGAATCTGATCAGTTCCTTGCTCAAGAAATCGAGTTGGTCACCCAACGTTGCACCCTCTAGCTGGGCCAGCGATTCCTCGACAAACGACTCCTACAAGAACGAATGAAGACCTAGCACATTAATAATATCTTCTACAACATAAACTAAGTTACAATCAACTTTAGGAAAGGCAGGTTACTTGTAACAGCGCATCATGGATACACATACGCACACTCCTTCGCATGCTACAGGCACTTGCGTCGGCGCGCAAGACTTTCAAGCAAATAGCTTGTAAAAAAAATATATATACAGCAACTCCAATTTACCCCGTCTTTAGGATGAGCGGCTTTGCTCAAGAGAGATCTACCGATAACACCTACATAAAATATCAGGATCGAGCTTGCGAGCAAGCCGATATAAGAACAACGTCATCCAGCTGCAGCGCGCATCAGCAAAACACGCATGCGCGTCAACAGGTTTCAAAATGAAGAAAAAAAAAAGAGGCAGCTCACTTTATGATCGTCGATTCTCCTCTGCCTCTGAGCCTGCAGTACAGCGCTCCTTTGCAGTCGCATCATCTGACTCTCCGCCTGCTGAAGCGCATGCGTACTTCGGAGCTCATTGATAAGCTCGATGCGCCGCTCTTTACCTTCGTACATCTAAGGATAGCAAGCCGAAACCTCACCTGCCAATCTAACCCTTTGACTAGGAACGATCAACAGCTCCACCAAACGCTATCTATGTTAGCAATGTTCCCTAGAGGTAGTCCTGCAGCAAACAGGAGTCCATTTTAAAGGCTGCTTCCCAAAGCCAAGGCAACGCATTATGCTGAGCGTGAGAGATATAATCCTTTCCAAACAGCACTGAATACCAAAATCTATGCTGCAAGAAAAGATCGACCAACAGAAAAGTCAGATAATTCAAGGCAGAGAAAACAAGAATCGCCAACTTGCTGCACATACTTAATATGCTGTGAAACGATCCATGAGTGCAACATCGAAAAGGATAATTTTTTCCGCTTTAACTTTGCAAGAATACCATTGACGCAAAACAAAAGCCTGAAACCTGGACTACGTTATCGGGCTTTAACATAAGCTTACAGAGAAGCACCAGGCGTATGGTCCCAACAAATTGGCATCATGCGCAGATACGTTTATATATACAAAAGTTTCTGCCGGAACAGTTGCTCCTTCACAGATGATTGTTGCAAACAACGCATGTTGGATAAGCCCACAGCCATGCAAGCAGGTGCGTTCAATGGCTTTGACGCACTTTTTTGAACGTTTGCATAATGGAAGAGCGAAGCAGAGAAGAAGCCGAACACTTTCCTCAGCATGGAAACCGTAAATGTAACAACTCGGGCAGACGAATGGCGCAGCAAACAAACAAACATTATTTAACACACTACTCGTGGTCTATGCCACCTTCGTTTTACCAATAAGACGCGCAACCTAATACGTACTAAACCAGGATCAATAACTACATTTTTCTAGACCGCTCGATATTTTCTCCCTCGCAGGATCACGCAGATCTTCTAGCCAACCGTACCAGACTCATATCGCACCCATAGCAAAGAGGCTTTCCCTAGCCCCTTCATCGCTAAGAACTTTCTGGAAAGTCATAGAAAACCTTGACCTAGTGGAACTAAAAGCCTAAGACCGATGACATCCCACAAACAACATGGAGACTTTACGTACAGCTAGCAGCAGATGCACCCACCTACCAGTAACAGATTTTTGAAGTCTTAAAATGCCCGGTCCCAAATGAATATTTAGCTCTCCAGACTTGAAACACTCACGCTGTAGGCCTATATGACTTAGGTGAGCTTACTACAGAATTGATTTTCTGCTGGCGTGAAACCATGATGAGAACAAAAATGCAAGAACTCACTTTAGCACGGACCTGACGTATCTGTAATGTCCGCATTTAAAGTTTCTGTATTTTAAGTATCTGAACCGAAGTATCTGTAACTCTAAGTATCTGTAAAGTAAAGTAACTGAAGTAATCAAACATATGAACACCAGTTTTTTGATCAGATGGTATCACTTCGATCGATTTAAATAAGGCTACTCGATTGTTCTTTATTAAATTTGATTTAGCAGATGACCGAGGCAGTGAAATCTCACCATATTTTGAACAGCTCGGCCACGGATAACTTTCTGCAAATAGATCAAGGCAAGTTCCTGAGCTTCTGTGTCCTGAAAAGAGGAACGAGAAAATCTTTTTAGCAACCACACCCAACACAAGCTACGTCGAAAAAGGGTCCGTCAACCATCACAATAAAGACAAATCAACTGACAATGGTGAAACTTTAGGTAAACCAGTACTCTATAAGGTTATAAAACCTTGAAATGTGAGATTACCGTTCGCTGCGCATAAAACATTCTGCTTGGGTTACAAGCCTGATGAGATAAACTCGATGCTCGGACTACATGGGATGTTCGTTAAGTGATCCAAATTCAATAATAAAAAAGCAGAGTCAAGATAGGTCAGGATAGTCGTTGCCAGCAAAAAAACATGAAAAAAGTCTCAAAGGAGACTCTTGTCGACCGCAATCCTATTAAATAACCTTGATACTAATTCTCTCTAAAATTGGAAGTTCTCATTCGTATTTTTATTAAAGCTTACAGCGACAAAATGCTAATCATCACGAAAGTATGCTCTGAGCAATACTACATATGCATCACATGCGTATTAAATAAAATCTTACAATCAGCAAGCAGACCCATACCTCGTTTGGGATATCCACAGACGGAGTTGGCGGTCTTGGAGCAGGCTTATCAATCTTTTGCAAGAAACGCAACGGCTTAGCACCCTCCGGCTCGTTCTTCAAACCATCCAATTCCTTAGCAAGCTCATCGAGTTCATGCTGGCGACGATATTTACGACCAACATAACCCCCTGCAACCAAAAATCCGTAACTGCCGGTCAACGTCATGTCAAGTTTAGCCTTGAAAATTAAATCAGCAACCCTTCTTACTAACAAATATATATATATATATATATATATA
>QQSS02183006.1:0-14051 GCA_003687565.2 Craspedacusta sowerbii
ACATATATATATATAATATGACGATTCGTTATCACACAAAGTGCAGAGCTCCATAGGTGAGCCAGAAATTTGATATTTAAGAAACACTCAAAAGTAAGCGTAGATCTTGCAGACTTTTTCTTGGCTATGGATTCAACAGATTCATACATATGCTTTCCAGGCACATCGCATCGTATAAGGCATCCTTCAATAACTTGCCATTGCATTTTGGTAAAACGCCCCTCCTTATTTAGAAATCTTCTGTGGACGTTTCCATGTGTAAGGTGATAGTGGCAATATTCGTCTAAACTGTGGAATGTGTCGAAACTGTCAAAAATCTTAAAATATAGATAAAATTGAAATTATTTATTTTTTCGCATTCAATTATTGATGTTGAGGAAATTCGGATTGCTGACCAAGCAGAGTGATTCCAAATAGAGGAAAGCAAGCTTCGTCTCCTTAATTTTTTTATGTTTGCTGGTTGACAGAATTGTTAAATTATGACCGAATTGCAAAAGTTAAAACAAGTCGACTCATTTGGATAGGCACCACTGCTTAATGGAACCCCTTGCGCAAGCGGCCTTGACAAGATGGACGTTTCATTGATGCGGTGGTATGTTAAAAGCTATATATCATAAACCTTATCTTCCAGATCGTGAAATCAATCTCAAAATCCATGGGGTAATAGCATATTTCCAGACATTCTAGAGTTTCAGATATCCCCTAACCACCTAGAAATATGGAAGCGCTAGATATTCCACTTGACTGCAGCAATGGCAGCAACAACAACAAGATCAGAAAAAGCCAACACTAGCTAGTAAAACTGCTTAACGGAGGAAGCCATATTGTTTTTTTCTACCTTCCGTAAAAGGGCATCGGATTCGGCCTGCTTTGTTTCGTCCTCTTATCGGAGTCCGGTTGAGCACTGAAGGATTCTTTCACGTTCGGATTCGATAGGCTCTGTGTTACGGCTGGTGAGTTATCTATGAGTGTAGACTCTTCCGTAGACGAAACAACATTTTTCAAGCTGGGTGAGGCAGAGTGATATTGCGAGCGCTTTTCCGCAGGTTCCGATTTCCCATAGATTTCCTTCAGCTCCTCCTTGACTGTCTCCAAGTCATCATCCGTGTCCACTCTCCCGTTGGTCATAGTCATGTTGTTCAATAGCTCTCGTTTTAATTCTTTATTGCTTATAGTTGAAATGGACGTTTGTCCGCTTGATTCCCTGCTTTGGCCGTCGATGTTTTGTCGTTTTGCCCAAGGTGTCCGCGAAAGCGTGCCTTTGCTTTTCGACTTGTACAACATCAGAGCTTTGTAGTTCAGTTTGCGTGACGTCGAAGAACGAATGTTGCTTCGTTTAACATGCCTAGCCTTGCTCTTTCTATTTGTCGGTATAACGTGAAGATGAAACTCGCCTTTCGCATCTTGCGCGACAAAATGTCGGTTAATCCTATCATGGTTAGTTCTCGAGGATCGATTTTTCGTCTCTTCGTCACTGCCTTCAAGTAATTTATTTAATTTTTTGTTATCAGAATCTATGGTAGTACTTTTCGACTTCCTTCGCTTGTAGTTCCTTCCATAATAGCGGTCAGCGGTCTCGTTCGAAAAATTTTCATTCGAAACTTCGTCCAAGTACGTGACTCGCGCAAGTTCGTTTCGATTGCCGTTACCATGACAGCATATTGTTGCGACGAGCGAGTGCAAGCTCACGAACAATGCAAATGTCACTTTCATGTCTTAATTGGCTAGCATGTCACATTTCAGGATGGAGTTTCATGATGATTCCACAATTAGAAGCCTCTAACACTTCGAACAGATCTCCCTCCGCAAAGAGGTGCGCATTTGCCGGGAGTTTGGAACGTTCGTTGCGACTAAACACACAAAATCCACAGTCAAAGTAGAGACGCCTGATACCTTTCGTACGTCGTTACACAACCCATGCAATTTAAAGTACACTCGCTATATGGATGATGTCACAGAGCCTTGTTTTGAGCACTAAAAGGTTGTATCCTTGAATTGCTTTTCCCAATAATTCGAGAGTTTCAACCCCTATAAGCGACCATGCAGAAAGTGTGATTATACGACCAAACGCCGAAGGTGCGCTAGCGTTCTTGAACGGTTTCCACGAACATGTGGTTGCATTTACTAAACGACCCACTATGGCGGCTTGTTAGCAAGGTATGCTACAGTAAACACTGTGTGTGCTTGTGTGTGTGTGTGTGTGTGTGTGTGTGTGTGTGTGCGTGTGTGCGTGTTTGTTTGTGTGTGCGTGTGTGTCTGTCTGTGTGTGTTTCTTGTGTGTTTGTGTGTGTGTGACGAAGCCGGCTTCCTCATGGTGACAAGGCATTTCTTGACGCTTAGAGACGGCAAAGCATGAACCGGGTGACAGGCATTATGTATTTCGCCTAATTTGCTGGTCCGACGCACATAATGCCTTTGGCGCTGTCCAAGCTGCAAAACACATTATTGCAGTTGCCAACTTCTGACAGCTACGTTGCTATCACCAATCTCAAAGACCTTCACCTGTAATCTAAGGCCCTGGAGGCATCCTTTCTGTGGTGCTGCAACTTTATTATAAATGATTCAGGAAATTTCTCTGAATTCTGGACGAATCTCATAGCTGCCAAGGTAAATCTGCAGCACCCCCTTTGGCATGCGTCCGACAGCAATAAGAATTAAGACATATAGTGGTAATGATGATCAAAAATAACGTCTTTTTGCTACCCAATATCCATTATTATTTGAGCAAGAGACTATGGGATTGGCTCATGTCTCGTGGATGAGATAACCATGGATACTCGACCAAAAGAATGCGACTTCTCTGATGCCATCTAAGTCGTGTGTTTGGATCGCTATGGGCTTTGCTTTGCGTTTCAGATTTGAGCGCCACGTCATCACGTGAGAAGAGGCATGCCAAGAGAGAAACCACACAGCCAGCAACAGTGCTTATGCTTGGAAGGGGAATTCTGTCGTTCATTGCCCCCTGAAGGTGACATTGTCATTGCGATGGAACAATCTTTTCTTCGCTTTTACTTCTCCAGTTTCCGTCAACAAGATGGATAGGGAATGGCAATTGTTGTTAAGGATGTGGCATGCAATTCTTCTTGTACTGCCCTTTAACTTTGAAATTTTATTATGTGTTTTACAACATACTCTTTGGTATCAGCACTTATAATTTATCAAGCTCTGCATGCTTATTTGTAGTTGAGGTGCAAATTTTCCGAAGTTCTTTGCTACTGCGCTAAGCAAGCGACGAACGATTAGATGACGTTCTTCGTAAAAGTCAGTAGCTATTTTTAAGCCGAGGTCTAGATCTTCCACGGAAATGCAAGCAAGATAAGTATGTCCACTTTCACTCCAATATTTTAATGGTCGAAGTAGCGCTTAATCCACAACAGCTTTCAGAAAAAGAAACCACTCGTTTAAGTTTGCTGGACATGCATCGATCAACATCGATCATTTTCAACTAATACGAAACAGTTTTATTTCATTGCAACGTAGTTTAACTCAAGTTACCCACTTATTTGTATGTAGAGCCATTTGCTCTCGTAATTTAAAATCAAGTTTTTTAAATTTTTTGTCGCCAAGTGCTGGTCACTTAGATCATGGAAGGACTCCAACGCAGTTCTGAGTATACAAACATGTGAACAATCTTCAGTTTTTGAAATGGCTTGATTGCCAGGATTTCAATTTTTTTCAAGACATTGTGAGACTTCTTCAAGTGCTAGCCTTGATTTAACGGTATTATATCTCATACCGAGTTTGAATTCCTTCCCGAGATAATGTAAGGTTTCTCCGATGTCAACTGCGGGCACCTGCTGATTGATAATTCTGATGCTTGCCTGGTATTGCAGAGACCATGAGCAGTACTTTCTTGTACCAAAAAGTTCGACATTCATCAACTCAAATGTGCGTAAAATCCAATTTAATAGGAGATTTTGCAGAAAACTTGTAATTTGCATTTATGGAGAAAAAGAGATTGTTGTTATTGTTGTGTTTGTTGTTGTTGCTGTTGTTGTTGTTGTCGTTGTTGTTGTTGATCCGATCAGCCCATTTAGTGATTACGTTGCCCAAAAGTTGATTATCTTCTTATTTAGTGGCCGTGATTGCAATGCCATCGCCTTTTCAACTTTTTTGGTATTTATCAAGGCCTGTGGGACAAGATTGATTAATATTGGCGAAGGGATTTCGCCTGAAGGATAACGAACTTGAGACATATTAGATCCGTTCAGGAACACCTAGCTGCCTTTGAGACTTGGAAACCAAACTACAATCTCCGTCCCAGTCCACCTTTTTCTGGAGCCACTTGGTGGTATTTTAGCAAGTTGTCTAGAATGCTGTGGTGCACCTGTGCAAATGCCTCCTTTAAGACGAGTAAAGTCACGAACTAAGTTTCTTCGCCTTGTGCAGACGTTGTCTTTCTTGATCTTGATCCAAGATATATTCGGCAATGATTTCAAGCACATAAATATAAGCCCTTAACGGTAAGTCTTACTTACAGGTGCTAATATTATCAATTAAGCCCGCCGCAGCCAGCAAGCTCAGGTAATATAAGCGAGATTGGAATATTCCGCAGTCTGCAAAATATACACTGCGCTTGCCATGCTGTCTGCGGCAGTGCTAAGCTAAGCTAAATTAACCTATCTATCCAAACTTAACAAATCCGTAGGTAGGATGTCTCTTGATCGACGTACACAGTTTTGACAGTAATGCTTTTAAAGATATCGGCAGGAAGTTTGATTGGAGACTAGATGGGCTGAGATTGCATTACGTATAGCCTGAAAGCTTTCATGGATGATGTAGCAATTCTGGAAGATGACAGCGACAGGGTGAGTGAGGTGCTCGAGCGGTTGCAAGAACTAGTGGCACGGTTGGGAATGGAATTTAAACTGAAAAAATGCCAATCGTTTTTGTGAGGTAAACGAAAAGTCTCAAAGGACGCATTTCAGATAGGAAGGGAGAGTCAAAAGCCTGGGCAAATGATATTCAACCCTCGGTACAGACTGCCATCTTGGAGTTCAAGTAAAGACAAAGGTGGAAGAACATTTGCAACTGATTGATTATTGCAGGCTGTTAGAAAAGTTCAAGGTATGGATAGCGCAGTTTGCATTTCTTGCAAGGAGCATGTGGCCACTTACTATATACGACATTGCTCTTTCTCGAGTGGAAGCAATAGAGATGAAAATCAGCAAAGTCGTCAAAAAGTGGGTAGGCGTGCAAAAGTCACTCTGTTTGGGGGCGTTTTACCTGTCAAGCGCACCACTGCAGTTCCCGCTATCGTCAGTGGTTGAAGAGTATAAGGTGGGGAAGATGCGAGTGCAGACAATGTTGACGGAGTCCAAAGACCGAAGAATAAGAGAAAATCCCTCAGAGTTAGCTGCGAGAAAGAAATGGAACTTAGAGCAATGTGTAAACTTGGCTGAAAATATGGCGAAGCATCGAGAAAAAGTGGGGATGGTGCAGGACTCACGAGTGAACCTTGGTGGTCAGACAACGAGAGCTCGGTTAAGGCCGGAGGTTGGTGCATGTGAGACAAGGAAGCTAAGATGACGAAGTCCGGTTTATTGGAATAGGAACGGCGCATGGCGGAGGCTGCTTAACAAGGCCAACAGGGACGGTGGCTCAACTGGCACGGTGTAGAGAAGCTGAAGCTTTCCTGGAATACCGTATGAGAAAGAAGTCAGGGCAGTCTAGAGAATCTGACGCTAATGGCATACGATGTTTATCCATCACCGACAAATCTCGTCCGATGGAATCTGAGCAGAGGGGCAAACTGCAACGTATGCGGAATGTATGCTAGTTTACACCATATTCTCGTGGCTTGCCCTGTGGCTCTGGCAAAGGGTTGGTACAACTGTAGACACAACCAAGTTCTGGAGGTAGTCATAAAGGCTCTACAGCTGACAAAAGTTCTGGAAAGAGAAAGCGCAAGATCAACTTTGTGGCTGAAGGATCGACGGCCTGTCAAGGGAGGTGGATAGGGTTAATACTCGTCAATGGAAAGTGCGAGTAGACAAGCCCTTGCCTGAACACATTGTGATCTCAAACCTAAGACCCGACCTGGTGCTGTTTCATGTAAGGAGTAAGAGAGCCTTGCTGGGAGAGTTGACTGTCCCGTGGGAGGAAAACCTACTTGATGCTCAGGAACGAAAACTCGAATAGTACGCAAAACTGCAGGTGGAAATAAACAGCGCATGTTGGAATTCCGAACTTCTTCCATTTGAGATTGGCTGCCAAGGCTTTGTGTGCGCTTCAGCGCGAGTATTATTTAGGAAAGCGGGAGTGGAACGAGGTCAAACAGTGTTGAATGAAATGGCAAAGGCAGCGGAGGAGGCGTGTGCTTGGATTATGCGAACATGGGACGGCATCAAGTGGCAAGCGTGAATGAGGTAGCATGAGCGGCTCGCACCAAATAAGTGACCAACTTACAGCTGTTGCGGAGCCACCACTGTGAGAGATTCTGTGCTTAGTGGGTCGAAATCTCCGTGACCAATTGCGCGCAGCTGATGTCCCAGGTCCTTGTGTTGCATGGAGTCTTACCATGTTCTCACATTATCATTAGAGCCGTCGGGAGAGATTTTTTCATCCTCAATGAAACGTAAAATTTGCAAGATGCAATGTTTTGTTAGCGCAGGGGAGTGTTTAATTGAATGTATGCTTTGTTGTCTCTCGAGAATGTCCGCCACTAGACTTAGTCCTTGGATTGACTCGCGTCACTTCGAGTTGTAGCGACGATCAAGTTAAATTTTTTATTATGCACATCTTCTTCTTTTTTTTCAGATCTACACTTTTGCGTGGATTATCATCTGAATTCAAAAAATGTGTATAATTCTCTGGAGCATGATCAAATCATAAATTTTCAGCAACCTGTCCCAAAACTTTTACTCATGCGAATCGCTTAAGGTTCCGAATTTTAGCAAAAACAAATTTAAGATGTTTTATAACAGAACTTTTCATTTATCTGAATCGTTCTGGGTTTTCTTTTGGTCACGTGACGCACTTGACTCTCGTTGTACATAGGATAACACAATTGTCCGAAATCTATTAAGTCGCACATGCCAATTAAAACCACGTTACGTTAAAATGAACAAGGCTCGAAGTATGGATGCTATATGCATATTTGTATTCAACTAGTAAAGTTTGATTCTTAGAATATTTACACGCTTAAAAAAGGCCTTAAATGATAGTCACACTATGTATTGTATTTCACCTCCATGCCCTCGTCGCAAATGTTTATCTGGATGGCTTGGACGGTGTGTGCCAATGGAACCATAAAATGTACTAATGCAGCCTAAAAAGGAATAAATTCTCAAGAAGTCCCATAATAGTCTGAGATGGAGTGAGAACATATTTTAAGAGAAATAATAATGCAGATATATATTCTACCTTTTTTAATTGCATACAACATTCGGAGAGTACCACCTACTGGTGAGGCATGAAATCATAGACCTTCGAGCAAAAACATAACACAAACCTTTTAGCACTTTATTATCTTAAATTCGCGAATATTATCTGACGGCGTAAGAGGAGATTACAAGATGGCTTCATGAAATTAACTATAATATAGTCACAAAAATTAGTGTGCACATATAGCATCGGCTGTCGGTAAATCAAACCTCCGTACTTCTTGTATGCTCTCATGTACGTAACTAATCTCTTGGAAAGTGTAACAGTTAGCATTATGATTGAACCCGAACCTGGAGTCGGACGAGGACAATGATAATAAAATAAGCGCAGAAGTAGTTATTTCGTCAAGGAAAAGCCTGCACCTGTCTAGGCTCCTGCATAGCATGGATGCTTATGCCGTTGTCCAGCACCTTAATTCACTCGCCGAAGTGCCCGAAAATCGTGCAAGTATCGTGAAGGTCTGACGCGATTGTCTTTTAAGAAACTGATATAATTGTTAATGCAATAATTCTAATATAATTCTTTTAATCCTTTTGAATTGGTTTAATTGAAAGGTAAATTTTGAAGTAAAAGAAACTGTATTTGATTGTCCTTAGATACCAATGTAAATATAGTCGAAGAATTTGAGCATGCATAAAATTGGTAGTATTTATCAAAATTCTTCTTTAAAATCTCTGCAATGTTAACCGGACCTTCTAGCAAAGTGGTATCTTTGATCTAATTAGCTATGGCTATGAAGATGCCTCCCTTGAATAGATGGTTATGTGTGCAACTCCGTTCTTTTTACTTCCATTAGGTGATTTGTACTTTGAGAATACCATTAGTTCCGCAAAATATCATCTTTATTTTAATGTTTTAACTGGGCCTGTAGGGATTGATTATGTGTTGAAAATAATTTATTGAAAAATATATTGTTGTTGCCCTTGGCTTGGCTGGTATTCATCTTGGCCGTGCCTATGAAAGCTAATTAATCAGTGTCTCATACATGTTTGCTTATTGGTCGGATTTCATGCCTGTCCGAATATTGCCCGTTATGATTGCGGATTGCTATTTTTATTTTTTGAAAGTTGCACAATCTGCTCCCCCTCTGAAGTTGTATTTTGTCGTCTTTTTATTGTTTCATTCATTTGAATTTAGTGAATAAATTTAATGCCTCCTTATGAGTCAGTTATGTCTTGGGAAGTACACGAATCATGACAATGAAACTGTGTATTTGGTCTAAAATCTGCATTAGCTGATAAACTAGGTAAATTTATATTTACTATGGACTGTTTTTCCTTACTTCCCCACATGTAACTTTTGTCCCCCCCCCCCACCCACACACACAGTTTATTGTTTGCTAATAAATGATTTTTTCTGTTGGAATTAATTCATGTGCACACAATAATTTCATACTTGTTGCACTTTGTGCATCTGCTAACTTTAAGCCCATTCATATCTCCATTTCTTCTTCTCGCCATGCTGCCATGGTGTTCCGTCATTGCAAAATATGTGTTTCATAAGCTCATAGTACATAGGAAACGCGTAAGCCTTAGATAAAGCGGTATAAGCATAAACCGTAGGTGAATCACAAGATTTGCTCTTCATCTGCCCTGTTAAAATGCACTGGTTTTATTTTATTAATTCATGTAGATGTGCGTGAATTGAACCTACATTATGTTTAAGACTGCCTAATCTTTGGTTTGGATGGCTATGTTCTCTTCTTGCATATAAAAACTATCTTTATGCATTTTCTGCATGGCCTGGACTCTAAGTGATTGTTTTTGTAGGATCAAGGATGCCTCCCAGGATTGGTCTTGTTCATGGATCATGATGATCCAAAAGTTGTAAAGCTAGTGCTTAAGGTATGAGTGGTCTTGTGTAATCTCAAAATGTGAAATGAGCTAGTGTTTAAGGTATGAATTGCCTTGTGTAATCTCAAAACTATGTTGATGTTTATTGTGCTGTTACTGCTATTTAAGGAATCGATTTAAAAAATAATTGCTTTGATCATGCGGAAGTTATTAGTGAAATTTTGCCTTGAAGTTGTCATCTTGACTACTAGTGCAATGTTATTGCTTTGCATTGCATTGCAGGAGTTTTGCAATACGTAATTTCTTGAAACTTGATGTTAGAAATTGCCAGAATATTTATAGTCTTTTGTTTTAGGTCGAATATTTTTTGCTCATTCAGTTATGTGCAATAGTGCTCAATTCTGGTCCTATTTAGGTCACCGCAATTAAGTCGTTTAGGTTATTGTGAATCATGCTATATACTGTAGTTTGGTCTGATGAATGTTGTTTCTTTTTAAATATAAGCAAAAGGCTTGGCAATTAATGCACTAAAGAAGCTATGTTTCTGTATCTGGTGTTACAATTCTAATTTGTTGTTTTATTGACCTTGATCAGTTACATGATTTCTTTGTCTTGCTTTAGACCATACAGTTATTAGCTGACCATGTTCCCAATCGTAAAACCATCAGTATGGAGATGGGCATGCTTGTGTCACTAAAGCGGCATGCCCAGGGCGAAAGGTTAGTATCCCATTATTTGTCATGTTCTCTCTCGCTCCAGTGTGTACTGTAATGGCTGATGCAAAGACATGTGAGACTAGGAGCAGGATGTCCACACTAGATAAAGCTTTCTTGCTTTTCTGATTGAACTTTATCATGTGCTCGAAGAACCGATTATGTTTCCAGCATTTCTAGCTCAGTTAGTTTTTCAAATCGAATAGGTGTCATGTGCAGCTTTGATGTACAGTTGCGTGAATCTTGCAAGAATCACAAATTTTCTTGAACTTTGGCTAATGTGCGTATGTCTAATTTGTGTTCTCTGTCTACTTTGAATCTTCGGCTGAAACTGCGATATAAATCGTTTGTAGTTCTTCTCGGTATGGTTTTTATTTTACTCGCTCGTTTGTATAAACTTATCATTTTTCACCATGTTTCATCGATTGCAGTAAGTCCACATTTACTGCAGATTTGTTCATAAAATGTTTTATAATTTGTCAAATACTTTGTGGCAGATTAAGTGAAATGAGTCTGCATGACTTTGCCAGGGAGTGTGTTAAGATTTGGCTAGACATGCTGGATGACGATATTTGCTATGGTAGAAACTCTACCGGACGTATGTAAGAAAGCACTTGAATATTCAAAACCATTAGGGTTCATAACAAGATTTTTACTCACATATTTTTCTGCATGTTATTACGTTGCTTATTAGCAAGGTGAACGTTAGCTAGCGTATGTTTGTTTATTGAATGGTAAAATCGTTGGTAGATAAACACAGAAGGTAAGCGGTATTTTAAAGCAAACGCCATCTTATATACGAGATATTTATATGAGATAATGGTAGCTGTGGTTCGATTCTGGTTGGCACAATAAGATCGCTTGTTTTCCTGTTTGTAGCGCGGCGTTCGTGGCTGCGCGAGTTTAGTCGTAGCGCTGTTGCTGCAGGCCGTAGTGGTCGGGTTCGGTACCACTCGTTCCTCTGCGCTGGTCGGCATGTCAGTCAGCTTGTGCCGAATGATATCTTGTGATATGACAAGGCTAAGCTCTAAATGAGACAAGGAGGTTTTTTTTGCTGGTTCCTGTATGCGAAAATTGGATGCCAGGAATTCTGTAGGATTCGCCCATCATTTTGCTCGGATCTTTTCCTCGAACCGACTGAATTCTCCTTCCTGTGACGAGCCAAATCTAGGTACATGGTGATCCAACCGTTATTTGTCAAACAGCTGTCACCCGTGGATTCTACTCTCCGGGATGGTTTCAGGGATTGTGCCGCTAACCTCAGCGAGCTTGTTCGAATTTTCAATGTTTTTATGCGCTTCATTCCTAACTCCGCATAAGCATGGAATTTCCGAGGATTTGAAAGACTTAACCGTTTCAGTGCTCGTGTAAATGAGCCCTGCTGAGCTTTGTTTTTTTTTTCTTTTTGCCGTGGTCGCCCTAACTTAAAGACCTTCACAATATTTTTTTTTTAGGTTTCCGAATGATAATGAACTACGTAGGCGGGCCACGTCTTTGTACAACCTGCTCACCAGGCCGAAGCAATCTCAGACTGCGCCGAAGGTTCATCAGCCTGGGCCTACGACGACGTCTCAGCGATTTTTCATCGGCGGTGCCAATAAGCGCGCCAAGCTTATTACGCTTCAAATATCAGGACTTGATGAGACCACGAGGCCTATTTGTGAAGAGGCGCTCTTAAAGGTAAGCTGTTTTTTTGTGCAAAGAATTTATCGCTGTAAGAAAGGCGAGCTGCATAAGCCGTGATCGTGCGTTACAGTGGAGACCGTGATCGTGCGTTGCAGTAGAGACCGTGATCGTGTGTTCCAGTGGAAACCGTGACCGTATGTTCCAGTGGCTACAGCGATCGTGCGTTACAGTGGGTACCGTGATCGTGCGTTACAATGGCTACCGCGATCGTGCTTTACAGTGGATACCGTGATCGTGCGTTACAGTGGAGACCGTGTAGTGTGTTTGTGTGCGTGTGTGTCTGTGTGTGTGTGTGTCTGTGTGTTTGTGTCTGTGTGTGTGTGCCTGGGGTTTAAGGATTGATGAATGGGCAGGTTTTTATGTGTTTGGGTTTAATCTAGAAAAACGTCTGTCTACGGGCTTCAGTTTGTCATGGCCAGAGCAGATAGTCGGATTATGTATCAGTGCGTTTGTTTGTGTATGTGTGTATATGTGCTTCCGCTCTGTATATGTATGTGTTTGTTGTCATTTTTTGACCATGCTGACGGGCTTGATGTCTGCGTTGCTGGCATCAATTCAATAACGTTTGTTAAATGTGGCTCTCGTATGCCTTCATGTTTGTTTTGATGATGCCTTTGTGATTAGCGACTTCTCTTATGTATGTATTCATAGCAGGTAGCATCCTAAACCGATGCAATCACTCGTTGCGTTAATTAAGATTAATATAGATTTTCGATGTTATTTTTTCCTATGTTAGTCTTCATTATTTCAAATGAAAGCGTATACCCTTCATGTTCAAGCGCCATGTTTGTTATGCTCGCTTTCAGATCCGCGGTGTCGTCAGCTTCACGTTCAACATGGCCACGCACCGATGTATGGTTCGTGTAACAGACCATATAACCGCTGAATCCCTATGCACCGCCGTGGCAGCTACTAAAGTACTAGCGGCTGAGCAGGTGGTCAAGAATACTTCCGGGCAGGAGGTTTGTTTCCAGGTCCCTCTTCGGGTTTGTGTGTTTGGTTGTTGTTCTTAGTACCTGGGGCGGAGGTTGTTTCAAACCGCTTGACCTTTCTCCTGGGCGAGAGTTTGGTTTATTCTTCTCGGGTAGTTTGCGCATGCGTACATGGCTTTTTTGCGGGTTCAGCCTTGGCAGTTTTGTTCCTAGTTGTCTACTTTGCATCTGGGCATTAGGTTGGTTAGCTCTCTTCTTTTAAGCGTTGGTGTACCATAATTGACGTCCAATGAGCATAGGCAGTTTGGGTTCCAGTTCTTTTCTTTTTACCTTGACATGGAGGTTGCTTTGTAGTTCTCTACGTTAATGCGTCGGTGTGTCATGCTTTGACGTAACTTGGACCTTACCAAGTTGGAACCTAGGTCTCTTTTTCGATCCTATACAGGAGGTTGTTCTGTGGCTATCTTCGTGTATTTGCTTATGTGTCATGCTCAGATGTACCTTGGACCTTGGCAGTTTGGGTACCAGTTCTACGTGCTTTTGCAAGCGGTGACTTAGTAGTATTCGTCTTTTATACGCTACCGTGGCATGCTTAGATGTAAACCCTGCCTGGGAAGGGGACTGGTTACGAGTTTATACACAAGCCGCTGCATGCGATTGGGCGCCGTGATGTCATCATCGATTCTATTCTTATTGTGTCGTTTGGTGCACATCTTAACTTCTAATGTTTTTGCCAACCAACGTACTAATCCTATTTGGCACTGTTTCTTGTCTTCTTCTGCTTTCCGTATGTGTTGTTCTCGAAGATGACTAATGGAGAATTCTGATGTATGGTCATGGTGAGCGCGAAAGTGAAGTTAGCAGAAACACCCTTTTTGCAGCCATGAAGTTCTAGCTAGCAACAGAAGGAATTTTCTTACATATGGTCGAGTGCTATTCTTTCATCGGCTTAGATCGCTTGACTTGCTCGACCAACTTCTTGCTCATATGAAGTGCTATTGCCACCCAACGTACTGCCCTACTTAACACTGTTCCTAGACCCGTAAGGTCTTCCTGTATCTGGTGTTTGTGCCAATGTGTTATGCTCTTATGTGTTCTGGTCATGTTACCAGAGACGCTAGTCTTGCGCACATCAAGTTCCATGTTGATACAAAGAAGTTTTCGTAAATATGGTAGAGTGATGGTTTTGCGGTCGGCGTAGTTCTTGACTTTCTATTATTTTATCTTGCTTGTCCTATGCGGGGTTTAGCTCTGCTCTTCTCGTTGAGGGTTCTATTCTTTTTTACTTAAAGTTTTTGCTATATACGTATTTTTGTTAGGTACGGTGTATTGTATCATTAGTTTTATCGGGAAGTTTGTAAATCGTCATACTCAAAAATAGTGCCCAGAATAAAGTATTGTTATGTATCTATATAATGTTATTATATTATATTATATTATATTATATTATATTATATTATATTATATTGTATTATATTATATTATATTATATTACATTATATTATATTATATTATATTATATTATATTATATTATATTATA
>QQSS02183017.1:1058-14050 GCA_003687565.2 Craspedacusta sowerbii
ATCTTTCATTATTTCTATCTTTCATTATTTCTATCTTTCATTATTTCTAGTTTTCCTTATTTCTGTCTTTAATTATTTCTATCTTTCATTATTTCTGTCTTTCATCATCTCTATCTTTCATTATTTTTATCTTTCGTTATTTCTATCTTTAATTATTTCTGTCTTTCATTATTTCTATCTTTCATTATTTCTATCTTTAATTATTTCTAGTTTTCATTATTTATAGTTTTCATGATTTCGATCTTTCATTATTTCTATCTTCCATTATTTCTAGCTTCCATTGTTTCTATCTTTCATTAATTCTATCTTTCATTATTAATATCTTTCATTATTTCTATCTTAAATTATTTCTAGCATTCCTTCTGGCGCATTTGCAAGCCTTCAACTTACTTACTGTCTGTAGTAGCATTTTTTATTTTTGTTGTTGTTGTTTTCTTATCTCGTGTTTCGTTATGTTTTCATAAGCAATGACGTGACATCAAATTTGGAACCTCCTCAAATCGCACTAGAGTCTCTAATGATATTGGCCTCTTGAATCCGAATTTTAGACTATTCTGCATCGCCTATTTGTTTATATTAACCGTTACTAGAAACAAGAGGATGACTCCACATAGTAATTGTAAATTTCTCCATACTATGGTCTATGTGACGATCGCTTACGTAAACCAAGGTGTTGTTATGACACATTAATTATATTCCAACATAACTTACTTGCGAATCAATTATTGATACTGCGTGCTTGCTGAGTGGTCATTACTACTTAGTTTTTTTTTCTGCGTAATAAGTATTATTGCAGAATTGCTTTTTGCTTGACTGAATAAATTCCTGTAAATTATTGGTATTGACGTACAGTAAACTTGCAAATCGTTCAGCGAGAAAGTTCTATTCCGATTACTAATTGAGCGTGGAAAAATATGCACCTCTGCAGACGATTGCACTATCGGAGTCAGCAAGTACTGGAAATATTTTATGCGCGTAAGCAATGAAATATTAGAAGAATGGAAGCTCGATCAAAAATATTTAAATCAAAGCACCGACCAATACCGAGCACTCGACGTCTGACTATCCATGTATTACAGAATCAGTTTGATATAATTCTTTAAAATGCCGACTAGCATGAAATGAGCTTAAAAGGCTTCTCCTCTACTGAAAGGAAACGCAATGATAGTTGCACGTAACCCCACCCGAGGAAACGGCAACCCAAATTGCAGCATATATAAATGGAAAGTTTTGAGCATGCTTCCGAATACCTACTGGTATATAAGTTCATGATTTGATCATCCCTTTTCAATGGGAAACTGATTGCTTATCGTACTTATCGTCCTAGCAGCTACCAAGGTTTTTTATGCCATTTATGATGATTTTTTCGACGTGTTGAGATTGTCGTGATATTTTCAAGTTACTTTAACAATTGCTATGGAAAAAAAAATTTCATGGGCTGTCTAAAGAACACGAATTTGCTATTGTAAAGATGATTTTCTCCTGCTTCTGAAGGCTGCCTTGCAGGAAAACGTACATTTAAACACGAAAATGGTTGTCTAGAAGAGTACACTTCTTGCACGAGATGAATTTGAGCACTTTTGAGAATATTGATTTCTCACATAAACTGCATAACTTTTGAGCTGTATTGTGCCTTCAGTGAGAATTAGTACATAAATTTAATTTAAATCGTATGTTAAATTAAATTGAACTGCAGACATCGACGATCAATAAACTTCGTCCTCCTGTTTAAGTTATTTCGACACGGAGGATTTTGCTAAATACGTTCTCCAGATCTTTGGGCTCTCCCGGTTGGCACACCCACTTATGTAAGTCCGAACGTAACGCAAACGTACCAGGCATATCATAAATGCAGGAAACTATCTGCTATAGTTATCTTGACATTTCAGATCGCACACTAATGGAGTTACACCCAATTGACGGTATAGCGTCGCACCCAACGAAGACTGATGGGTCAGTCCACCTTGCACCACATATGCGATAGACAATGCAAACGATCCTACTAGCATAAATGCTATCGGATGAGACGATCAAGAATTGTTTATAAACTAAGGCAGTCAAATAAATGGAAAAAAAATGACTATGCAGTACTTCTTCACCATTAATGCATGCAAGCTAGTGATCCAGAACTGTAGCACCTGCGCTTGGCTTGAAGCCAATGTTCCTAAAGCAAGATATTTGAAGACGATCTTGTCCCAACAAAGTGTGGCTAATTTTTAAGCTTATTAAAAGCATAGAAATTCGAAGCAGAAATGTAAATGAAAACGTAAAAGACCAGAAAAATGTGGTAAAATCTGGTACATAAAGAGGTATCATAAAGAGCTGTATGGAGACGTTCCTTCTTTCTTTTCTAAAATAGGCCAGAAGATGCTTACGTTCAAGTCGTTCGTTTCAGACGGAAGAAGTCGCTTCAATCTTTTGCATTAGTTGATGTAAAATTTTAGTGCAAGCCAGATGCTCTATGTTATAAATTTGCTTCTAGAAAATATCCATCCAACCTATCAAAGAATCCCTGCAATCTAACTGAAACTCTTCGATGAAGCAGCTATGGACTGCAAGCACATACGTCGTAGCAATGTAACACAATATTAATATAATACGTTATTAATGTCCTATAAAGGATCGTTGTAATCTCTCATCGAGATACTACGCTTGCCTCTTCAATGCCAATTCGCAAAGCAAGATTATGAAAACGCTGAAAGTTAGGAATTCAACTATAGCTCACGCATCTCCAAGTTGACTCCAGAAACTTGTACGATCCTGGGCAAGGGTCTCCCCACATGTTGACCACTGCAGGAAGTGAGCAAGTCTTCTGACCGTCGCATCTTGATCTCATCTTCGGCAGAGCTTCTGGTGACAGACAATTGGTGTCAGAAAATGTCCCATGCAAGCACCGCTGAGCGTCCGTGCGACCAAAGTTGGCCGTTAACACCTTAATTACGCCTCTGTTACACCACAAGAGAATGTCGCCCCGGTTTTCGCAAGTAGAAGCTGTGTAGGCGGTCATTTCGGACAGATCGGAGTCGCATTCTGTGGTACGATATAACTTGTTTGATTTCAAGCATGTGGAATTTATAGGCATTTTTCATGTCGTAGGGAAAGAGTTAGTCCTATGGTTATTTCTAGTGCAATAAAAGCCTAATCCTATAAGTACGTTTTTCTTGCTAAGCAAAATTTCGGAAGAAATTTATTTGAAAGCACAATCAAAAAGTCCAAGAGAGTCTACATAATCCAGGTCTTAACGCCAGGAAGCTAGGGGCATTAAAAGAGACTTGGCATTTGCAGGAGAACTCAGAAGCAAGGAAAGTAATCTAACCATTTCGACAGGATGCCTTCGAGAAGTAGGATCCCTCCTCAACCTGTGTCCAACTAAAGTGGCAGCTGACTGCGTCGTAGAAAAACGACCACTTCCTTCCTGTGTGTGGCAGGTATGCTTGTCCTTCGCATCTGTGGTTAACGAATCCGCTAAAATCAGGTTTACCGTCGTGCCACGCTCCACGTACCTCTCCATTGCTGAATGAAATGTTGAAAGTCGGTTCAGTGGGGTTGGTGTAGACTCCAGCAACGTGCTCACAAACTGCTCCGATTTCTGAAAAAACGCAGACAGCATTATGAAAATGTCACCGTACATTACTTTGGAGTTAAACTGTCACATACTATTTCAATGCCTCTGAGCGCTTGAAAGAAGAGAGAAAACTTAATGCACTAGAATTAGGCCGACCAACTAGGAGAGTCCCACGCGGTGGTCGGTGGACAAGCAGGGCATGTGACAAATTCTTGTGGCTACCCTGTTTGGGGAATCTCCTAAGAAGACCTAACCAGCAAAAGTACGACTTCTTCGTCCGTTGGGGAGGTCTTAACGAAGAGTGTCTCCTGGAAACAGGGGACAGTGCGATATCAGTTTCACGATCGTTGGACCATCGACGATCATCCGAGCCTCCCTTTGTGGGCGCGTTGCAAGCAGCATCGGACGACGGGAAATGAAAAGACAGGAGATTGCTGGGAGGGTAGAAATGATTTTATGCTTCACAAATCAGAACCTTCCACCAAGAATGTCACCATCGTCTTAGGTCTGTCAAATCCGATTCGTCATTTAATGTTCAATTTGGTACGCAATGGTGGTGACCCTAAAGCCCCCTAAAATTGAAATGACCTGAAATAATATTAATATTCACGTAGCATATGAATAAGTGTGTTCCAATATAATTATTCATTATATAATTGTATTCATAAGTACGCCATACATATATACATGCATGCATATGCAATAAACCATAAAAAAAACAAAAAATAACTAAAAGTATGCATATAGGAATAAAGTAAGTATATAAATAACATTTAACAATATAAATGCAAGTCCATCACAACTATTCTCACCAGCTCTGCAGAGGCTTCTTTGAAAATTGCTAAATTCTTGAACAACTTTCCAATATAAGAAGAGCCGGCAGGACTTTTGATCATACTCAAAAATGTATTTCCCTTGATCTGGAAAAGTAAGTACTCCTTGGCAAAGTCCTGTAAAGTATCCGGATGCATCGGAACGACCGTTGGACCATTTTCCACGCAATCCAGTCTCGTCTAGTTTGATATCTAGCGCAATTCCGCCAAGCATGTACGTCCCTTCCATCTGCATGCACAATGTTTTCTCAGATTCTAGAAGAGTCAATCATCCATGAAATGTCACTCACAAAAACTAAATTGGCCTCCTTAACAACTCTAAACTTCTAACAAGAAAAATTTTCCTAGTAACTAACTTTCATTAACCTAATCACCTTGGTGCATATTGTTTCAAACAATCAACAACAAGTTGAACGTAAAAATTTACGCAATTTCGTAATGATGTAATTAAGTAATTTCCTTTTAATTTAAAATTAAGCTCAGCGTTTTTGATCAGTAATTTAATCAATAGGACGGGCTTAGCGAGTGAATGCAGATTGATTTAACGTGACTTGTGAACAGTGTTCTAAGCAGTGCTTGGTTATTCCCGTCTGTTGTTAATTTATGAGATACTTAAATTTATACTTTAAATATACTTAAATAATACATACTTTAAATCAGATACTTAAATTGACCAAATTCACCTGAAGTACTAGCAGTCTACTTATGTCTACGTATCTCTACGACTAGTCTACGTATTAGAAGCATATACTTTAATAGAGATACCATGACTGTAAAGACTCCAAATTTGTTCACGAGGTAAAACCACTTGGTACAAAGCCATATTGTCCAGATACTTGTCTATCATGTCCGAACTAAACTTCATAGCACTCTCATCGATTACCCCAAAGCCTAATTCATCAGTGCCTCTGCAAGATAGTTCACCATTAACGTATATGTAGATAACTGGAATGTTAGCATCATATGATACAGCTATATGCGTCCAGGTTAGAGGTACTAGACGAGGAAGAGAACTTGTCGTGCAGGACAAGCTCCGGTGGTTTAGGATCATCGTTGCTGACAGATTGTTGCCTGGATGAAGCTGCAAGTAGAGCCCACGACCTGAAAAAGTAATAGTTATTACGTGTGTTGATCAGTTAAATCAGGGGTCTTGAAACTTTTTAGCGCGCGGGCCGTATTAACGGTCATACAGCCGTTCGGGGGACGGATAAAGAGTCGAGGTCAACTAAGGCAGAATCAAAACAGTGGTTTGGTGAGACGAGGCGAACGCCAGGCCTATTACCACCAGTAAAACCACACGGGGAAATTCAAACAAAGCATCGTTAATGTATTTAATTCGCGAGTGAGAATCGCGACCTTAACGAATCATAAATTTTCGTGTTTCTTTTCGCTGATGAAATGCGTCCGTTGGCCAGAGTAAAATGCCTCACGGGCCGGATCTGGCCCGCGGGCCGTAGTTTGGAGACGCCTGTGTTAAATAAAGACAAGGCTCTATTGATGCGAATTGTAGGTCATTTAGTGGAAAATAGTCTTTTAATTATAAACCCCCGTAAAGAAATGAAAGCAAACCATACTAACCTATGCGTGAAAATATGCTATGAGGATTTCCAAGTTTGTATTTGTGAGGGTTATACTTGGTCCAGAACGAAAATGTAAAACCAGCTGGGCATATTGTATGGTAGGTTTCAAAAGGGAATCTACAGTTAAAAACAAACCACTGAAGTGATGAATTATGGGTAACCATAGCCAATTAAACAAGAACAAATTTATGCACAAAACACCTGCATGCAAGGTCTTGCAATCTTTTATACTTGATAGACTTTATCGTTCACATCTAAAGCCCCAAATGGGAATGGGACCTACGGCGCATAATACAAACACATTGCTAACTTTTAAATTGGCTAAGACTTTGCAACGAAGCCTAAAAAACATGGTATACTTAGCAGTCCACTGACGTCTTGCATAATAACTGTCGTAAAGAAATATAGCTAATGAAAAGTGATATAACTATATAATATAGCTAATGAAAAGTGATTTTTTTGTGGAAATTGGCGGAACAACCGATTTCATGACCAGCCTAGCGGCTAATTACGAAGGGACAAGCTCTAGTGAATCCAATTTAGCATTCGGAGATGCTTATAAAAAATATGTTATAAGCATTTAATTCTTAAAACTTTTCAAATAATCTACTGAGATATTGAAAAATTTATGTACCATTTAGCGATGAAATTTGAGAAACCTGAAGGACTGCTTAAAGAATTAGAGATCTAATATTAATTTTGCAGTTTTGACAAATTTGCTTGTAAATAATCACCATCTTTGATCAATGTGAGGTCATGCAAGAGTTGTTTCTTGTTTGTTTGTGGAAAGCTTTTAAAACAATTCAGCAAAACGGGAATGACCCAATCATGTCGATCTTTGGGCAACTTTATATCATGGTGATCTTGATTAACTTAGAGAATACAAGGAAACCTCTGAAAACTGTACAGAGCCTTGCAGTTACTAAAAGCGCTTTTGAACATCCTTAACTTTTTTCTGCAGTTCATATTTTCTGACAAGCGTGTATTTCTTTGTTAAATTAATGTACGTGACTCTTTCACTATATGCTTGGTACAACTTACAATTCATGGATTGAATTCTATAAACTGTTTGTTTCCTCCAAGTTCAGAGCAGCCAAGAGTTGTGAAAAAGAAGCATCGTTTTTGCCTGAGATGATTGTGTATGCTCGTCTCTATCGCATAGAAGCAAATAGGCATGCGAAGACCAAGGTTTTTCCACCAAAATCAAAATCTATGCAATCTGTGTCGTGGTGTAGAATATTTAGATGCCTGGCACTATACGCGAGGCATCCTGGGATGACAGCGCAATTCAGGTATGTATTTTCTTTATTGGCGGAAAGTTTAATTTTCAAAACTGAACAAATTGCATGCCTCAGATGTCTGAATATCTTTATATATCTATTTTAAGGAGATAAATCCATATGCATATATATTTTATACATATATATATATATATATATAGATAATATATATACATTTGCATATATGCAAATATATATACATATATATGTGTATATATATTTTTATTTGGCACTTAACTCTAACTTTCCGACACTTAAGGAACGTTGCTTACTCTAAGCAATTGGGTACTTTTGAGCTTGTCTGTTGAAAGCAGTCAGTAGTGCCTGCAGGACAGTAGTAAACTGGCGACAAGCGGTCTGGAACGACTGCAATCTTTCCTGTACCATGGGCGTATGTCACACCTGATTCCCATCCTCTGTTTTCGATATTTTTGTTGAAGTCTAAATATATTCTAGCCATTCGCTCAAAATCTAAAAGGAAATGATAGTCCAATTTATCAGGCTAAAAATGGCAAGCAGACTCTTAAGGCGAATTTCAATTTGCAGAAATATTTTTCGTGGTCAGAACAGAACATCGGAGACGGATAAATGGTCACTTATGACCACTTTACATGAAAGGAAACTTGTATTCCGACGTTTTTCTTGAAGGGTCAGCCTCAGTTGTGTGGCAGGTAGACAGAACTGCTAACATTAGAAACTTTGACCAAGCGAGGCTTCGTGTTATTCTATGAACGTATCACCTTGACGTGATGTTTATTAATCAGTACCTATTCCTGCTCTTAAGTGATGTTTCTTTTTAAGTTCCATAGTTACAACTCTGTGTCCCAATTTTAAGTATACAGCGTTTGTGACGACTTGTCCACCTGCTTACTCACTTCCTCAAATGTTTCTGGCATGTGAGATAAACTGTTGCAAACGCTAGTTCACAAAAGTTGACAAAAGTTGACAAAAGTTCTTCAAAATATGGATAACGAATTGGATGTAGGACATTTTGTTGTTCATCTGATGGGGTTTTCAGCCTTACATGTTCGAGAGATTACGCGAGTGCATGACTAAGGCAATTGAAGATTCCCTTACACGCGTTCTGTTGATCTGCCGTGCTAGGAAAACGAATTATAAATCAGGTACAACCATTTCAAAAGAACATCTGTTTTGTTACAATATCTCCGAGACAGCAGTCGCCCTAGAATCTAGGCGTTCTACACAAAGTCCTATGGTTGCTGACAGGTTTTAACCGCTCAACGTTCCCATGTGTCTAATATCTACTCGATCTGAAGCGCTGATTGGCTCATTTTTCAAATTTGCTACCAGAAATCCTCCCAAAGTTGAGTCTGGTTCAACTTTGCCGGACAGAGCAAAACGGAAAAGTTCCGTGATGATAAGGCTATAAATGGCAATCAATCACTGTCACCTATTGTTCCGTTCTGTCCGCGGAAAAGTTTCTGGATAGGGAAATCCACCGTAAGAGGTATAAAATACTTTATTTTTTAGAAAATTATATCAAACAACCTGCAATTGGAATCCACGCGTGTAAAGCAAAGGAAAAGCTACCCCCTGAACATTAATCAACCAATGAGAGCAAAGGTTCAAGTGATTTCAATGCTCATACCAATGATTTCGCAAAGCTTTCCTCTGTATCCTTGCAGGCAAGAGCAAGTATAAGTATCGTCATCATAGTTGGCGATGCAAGTAGCACTGTTCCTACACGGTGAACTTGAGCAGGAATGCTGAAAAGAATGAAACTTTCAAATCTTCCCATGCAAGGAAGTTTGATGATTTTTGCAGGCGATTATTGATTACTTGACGCTTGAATCAAAAAGGTAAGACGAACTAGTAATCCCTTATGCTCAATTTGCCATTAAAGTTACATAAAGCTATGCTTGTTCCATTTCGGAGCGTACCTAGTCCTGGCAAATCGTTGTATATCACGACATACTTACCGGCATGTTGTAGTGGTCACTAGAAGTATCTTGTTTCATCAAACTTTTGCTTGCAAAGATGTCGACTTTGAGCAAATGACACGTGCTGTTCGAAATCAAGTTGAAAGACTTACAATTCAGCGTCTTGGCGCACTCCAGCAAACACAAAGAGTATGAACTGGAAGTACGAGACCCAATGCGTATATTGACATCGTCAGGGAACATAGCCTGGGCTGTATGTATGGGCGAACCGACGAAGGTAAAAGCGCCACTCGGTGTAATAACGTTCCTGCAGAGGACATTGGACTTGCACATCTGGCAGCCTGCCATGCCAATAGTCCCAATGATTCTAGGATTTAAAATTAATGAGTAAATTCACTTGAACTTTTAGGCAGTTATTGTAAGCATTCTGTCACGGAAAATGGCTCTTTTGAACCGACCCTCCACATAACCCATGTTACACAAGCTCTTGCGTGCGCAACTTGAATCATAATTTACATCATCGTTAGATAAAGTGACTGCCTTCATAGTACTGACCTACACGGAATTCCACAGTTTGATTTATCCAGGTCTCGTACCTTTATTAGAAACGTCCCAGCTAATAGTAGAGTCTAGAATACGATATCGTTTTTTACAGGTCTCTGTGCAAGCAATTAAATATACTTACAAAGTAATCGTTGTCCATCCGAAGTTTAACATTTCTGCTCGTCTTGATGTTTTTTAGTGCCACCATCCCACGAATAGGATGGGAATCACTAAAATTTTTATTTGTTTACTAGAAGCGGTCAGGTTAAGGTTATCTATATTTCATGCCAGGATCTTCTTCTCCTTTATGTTTAGGTAGGTGTATCTATGGTAACCGTGAGATGGTATACGCATGCTTGTTACTAACAACACCCATGACTATATGAAAGCAGATAAATGAGAGGGGCACAGACTTCTTATTGAATTTTCTATTGAATTGCAGCACTTGTCAAAATTCAAGCCATTGATTTCATTGGGAAGTAGGAGAGTGTCAATGGATTCAAGAAGGTCTTTCAACTGAGCGTAAGCTCTCGCAAACCTGTGGCTCGTCGATAATTGACAACCAATCTTCATTACTTGCGGGGTCATCCTTTGACTATCCACCGAAATAACGCGGTCTGCCGGATAAAGTCGACTGATTTATTCGCATTGCCTCGATTTGAATGTTAAACTGAATAGTATTTTTAAGCTAAGAATGTATAAAGATGCACTAGGCGTTTAGCAAGGGCTACGAATAAATAAAAGGATTTTGCTAGTATTCAAGGCATGATGTGAATTAGTAATAAGTGCCTCAAAGTCGCAGATCGGCTGGCAGGAGAGTTGGTACTTAAATGGTCTCATAAGTAGATCTTCTCGTCTGCTTTATTTCATCCGCTTTTTTGCATGCTCTCGTATCACTGATCATCTAAAACATGGATGCAACATGTTACTTAGGTATAAATTAAATTAAGATCACATCATGTTGTTTGATGTCCTTTGATCGCTTTAATTCAAGTGGGTTAGAAGCATAACCTGCAAAATGGTCTCAGCAATGCTTGAGGGGCTCAGCTATTAGAGTGTTTCACGCACTTGACTCGGGATAGCATGAGAGCTACAATCACTTACTCAATGAATTCATTCCTCATCGGTTTCAAAAAAATCCTTCGCAATACTTGTTACCTTGAATATAGGATAATTGAGCTCACCTACCAGTACGTAATAATTCCCGGATTTTAGCAACTTGAACTTGAAAAAGAAGCGTAAGTTACTAAAGTCGCTCTTGCACTTGACACCAGACTCATGTCTGTGCCATCATCAACATTTCCTGTATCTTTAGATATCACCTTTTTCATTACCTCTAACGAAAATGCGCTCTCATGAGATGGCCGTGAAGATTACTTGCGGAGCAGCAGAATCATTCTTCCTTAACTCAAATATGCTCGTAGTCAAAACTGCCTGCAAAATACTGTGCAATTTTTATTCTCTTAATGGAGGCAATGAAGGAAGAAGAATTCTCGTTAAGAGCGAATTATATCTGAGTGACGTAAGCACCAACGATGCAAGGCAACGCACAAACGAAGCCACTGCGCTGTATTTGTAAAGTACTTGAAGCATCCGAAAGATAAAGAAACTTTTACTATACTATAATTGTTATGTTACAACAATTTATAAGGAATGTATGAGGATACTAAACTAATCTAAGCGTACATCTCAACTGGAACGCACTCATGTGGTGAGATCACAGAAGGTCATGTGCAGTTGCATACTATGTTGGTCACGCCCGAGCGTTGACCAATTTCAGCCCTTTGGGGCGTATATTGTCACGCAACGCTTGGACCATGAGTCGGTTTGAATCATAGAGTTATCATATATCCGATTTCCTCCATGGTTTGAACTTAAACGCTTCGGAGCATCGATTCCGTATGATTTTATTAACCTCGTGTTAGCAATTCTCGTTGACAATAAATGGATGTTCCTTATACTTTCTTTTAAAGCTAATATGAGAAAGTGCTTACAATTTTTGTTCTAAGAATTCCAGGCTTCTATATCCTATCAGTAATGGAGGTGATTATGAGTTGAGAGTTCCTCTATCGATATCGATATATGTCAATACAGTCAACAATATACTCGATCACCAACCCGACCCGTTCAAGCCAATTGATGGGGAGCTTGTTACACGTTTGAGACTGAACCCTTATTTACTTTGAACGAATGCATCAAAGCAGAGCCTTTCTGAATACTGTGATCTTCTGATCTAAGTACCAACCTCGGTCTCCTTTTTTGGAGAGCAGCAAATACTCACAGCAAGCTGGGTTCATGAAGAGCTTAATTTGGTTAGTCTTGCAGCTAAGAAAGTGTTAGCTTACACATTTTTCCACGTGTCCGGTTATGCAAAGGCGCAAAGGCATCCTTGCAAATCAATACTTCAAGAGATGTAGTATGTGACCTGCTTTAATCCCATGCGCAAAAAGCCTCAACACTTGAACTGCCTAATTCCTGCGCACTGCGCCTTGATCCAAAGACGCTGCTTCTAAAGTGCAAGTATAATCCTCAGGACGTGTTTTAAGGGCATCTGAAAATCACAATCAAATCTGACCTCGTGCCCGAACAAAAGAAAAAATGAGTCAAAGGTGGACTAAGATTCGTGCTCTGATCAAGGTCGCGAAACTTTTTAGCGCGCGGGCCGTATTAACGGACACACAGCCGATCGGGGGCAGCATAAAGACTCAGGGTCAAATGAATAAGAGTCAAATAAGACCTGTGGCGCTTAGCGAGGCGAAGGCCAATTACCACCACTAAAACCGCACGGGGAATTTCAAACAAAGCACTATTAATGTATTTGATTCGCGAGTGAGAAGCACAACCTTTAACGAATCATAAATTTTTGTTGATAAAAAACCGCGGGGCGAAATAAAAGGCTTCGCAGTTCCGGAAATGGTCAGCGGGTCGGAGTTGAGAGAATCAAGAAGGGAACTCAGTCTACGTTGCAGTTCTCCATTAACGAGATTTCTCGCCCTAAGGACAGCATTTGCTTTGGAATAATTTTTGGTTTAAGTATACGTCTTACTTTCTGAAGTCTATGGCTCTAAAACAACTAATTGTGCGTACACACTTACCAACTGCACGACTGCAAATTAACTTGAAAATTAAGGCGAGGTTTGGCGCTTCTCACTTACTCCACTTACTTCACTTACTCCACTTACTACACTTACCTCACGCTATTTATTGAAAAGGCAGACATACACAATTTTGCAGACGATAATACGCTATCAGCACACGCACGGAACACTGAAGACCTGAAAAAGATCTTA
>QQSS02183028.1:0-14050 GCA_003687565.2 Craspedacusta sowerbii
AATACGCGTCAATGGGAAGTGCGAGTAGATAAGCCCTTGCCCGAACACGTTGTGATCTCCAACCTAAGACCCGACCTAGTACTGTTGGATGTAAGGAGTAAGAGAGCCTTACTGGGAGAGTTGACTGTCCCTTGGGAAGAGAATGTACAGGAGGCCCACGAACGAAAACTCTAAAAGTACGCGGAACTGCAAGTAGAAATAAACAGCGCAGGGTGGGATTCCGAAATTCTTCCATTTGAGATTTGCTGCCGAGGCTTTGTGTGTGCTTCGGCGCGAGTATTTTTTAGGAAAGCGGGAGTGGAACGAGTTCAAACTGTGTTGAATGAAATGGCAAAAGCAGTGGAGAAGGGGAATGCTTGGATCATACGGACATGGAGACGGCATCATCTGGCAAGCTTGAACGAGTAGCATGAGTGGCTCGGACCAAATAAGTGACCACATGGACCTGCGCGCAACAACGTATAGCTGACCCACCACAGTGAGAGATTCTGTGCTTAATGGGTCGAAATCTCCGTGACCAGTAGCGCACAGCTGATGACCCAGGTCCTTGGTTGCAGGGATTCTTCCCATGTTCTCACATTATTATATATAGATAGATAGAAAGAGAGAGAGAGAAATGGCGACTGCAATTAAAAGATGTTATTATGATGTCTTTGAGGTAGGCTACAAGGTAACAATTTAACTGTTTTTGTTAATTATTATATAATTAAATATTTTATACAAGCAACGATGGAGTTACCCAGTAAGAATTCTTTGCAGCAAGGCTTTTTTTTTATTTGCTGTGGGGAAAGTCCTTCATTTTGTAGCACTAAGCCATTGCGAGTTATTCATCATCATCAGAAGCGGACCCCGAGCTGGGGCATGGCTGTCTGCACAAGGCGGCGCCACGAGTCTCAGTCCTGCGCTCGGTTCAAGGCAGAGCAGAGGCCCAAGTTGCTTGGCTTCAGACCCATCTCAACTGCACGGGTCCAAGTGTATGTCGGGCGTCCTGGTCGCTTTTTCCAATCGCGCGGAAGTCTATCGATGACGGCAGGAAGAGCTCGGCAGTGGTCCATTTTCGGATGGGCGTCGGGCTGCATGACCGAAAAGGCAAAGCCTTCTTGACCGAATGACCTCCGACACAAGAGGACAGCCTGTGCGACCTCGCACTTCCGCTCTGGGGACTTGATTTCGGTAGTCAACTCGCCGGATGTGGCGCAGGCACCATTGGTCAAAGGCATCCACCTTAAATGTCATTGCCTTGGTCATTGTCCAGGTCTCAGCTTCATATAACAGTACTGTTCGCATATAGGCACAGTACGGTCGAATCTTGGTGGATACGGATATGCCAGAGTGCCGTATCTTGCAATCCAGCTGCGTCATGCAGTCTCGCGTAATTGATATCCGTCTACCTAGCTCCACCTCTAATCTACCATTCCAGTCAATTAGATTGCCCAGGTACGCGAAGGACTTCGTGAGCTCTACGGTATTGCCTGCCACTTGAACATGCTGCGGAGCAAAGTTGTCAACTGTTGTTTGTATTTTCGTCTTGCTCCAATCAGCGAGTAGTGCCACGTCGTCTGTGTAATCCAGAACTGCAAAGGATTCGTCACCAAATCTTTAGAGGGATGACGAGACTACGAAGCAGTAGTAACCACAGTGCCTTTCGGTCTACCGAGTAAAAATCTGACTTCAAATCTACATACGCAATCCAAAGGGGACGCTGATACTCTCTCCGACCTTGCAAATTGAAGTTTAGCACGCCGATCCGATCGATGGTGGAGCGATACGGAGTGAATCCACTATTTTCTTGTTGTCAAAAGCTCTCACGACAGGGCTGCGGGCCCTTGCCCTGTTTGTGCAAGGCCGCGGCAGTAAGCATTTTGTTTCTCCTCTTAGTAAGTTCGCGCGTTGTTGTATTCGGATGAGGTTGACTTTCCTAGCAATTTTGCTGAGTCTGCGACTCTGGAATATAGCAGAGATTTGCCAAAGACCGGCAGCAAATATTTTGAACGGCGGGAACGAGCTTGCTTACCCGCGTAATCTCGATCGTTGGCTCTGTTTCCACTTTTGTTTGCGTGCTATTTATTCGCTCGATCAATGTACATTTGTTTGTCTGAGGCTTCGCACTTATCCTTTGGGTTATGAATTGGTCCAACTGATATTTTCTTTGTACATGTTTGCTTATTGTCTTTGGTGCTGGTGTTTTTGTAGCTGGTGTAGGTTTTGTTGATCGCTTGACGCGCCTGGAAGTTTGAAAACTTTATTAAACTGCGCTGAACTTACACCGCTGGTCCTTCAATATGCTCTGTGGTTTAAATGCTGCTTCACTCTGAATTTCATTGAATAATAGATTGCGTGTACTTACTAGGCGACCGCGAGTTTCTCCTCGCCGCAGTTGGATTTGACATGCCCTTTTTCAACAAAACAAACGTATCTTCCTGCCCGCCATATTGTCTTTAGTGTCAGGTGGTCTTGCAACGTAACTTGTTTGTATCTTTTCATTTTGTCTGGTAGATGCGGACGCATTTTTACGAATAGTTGGTGGTCAGAATGCTCACGGCGGGCATGTGCGTGTGTGTGTGTGTGTGTGTGTGTGTGTGTGTGTGTGTGTGTGCGTGTCTGCGTCTGTGTGTATTCATGTGCGTGTTTGTGGGTCATACCTATGTAGATTTGCGACCAAGTTGTTTCTACAAAGTGCGTCAGTTTGTGATAATAAATCCCGTCATTGCTGCAGCGGTCGTCCTTGGTTTGTTGTCATGCCAACTCTGCCGGATATTCGATCCGTGCAACGGCAATAACGCTGTGCTGGTCGGGATCGAGATGGGTAGCCTCTCATATCTGTATCTTTACGTGTCCGCTCTAATTCATGTATTCTTTGGTCAGTCTTCGCGAGGGAGCAAAGATTTGAACAGCGTATGACCGCCATAGCAAAAGTTGCTCATAACCTGCTTGCCAACCGACCGTCGCATGGCAGCTCTCTAGTTGGTCAGCAAAAGGAGAATAAGCTATGGCGCACTTGAATGGTCGTGTTTTGTCGATATTGCTGATTTCAGTTCCCTTTTATACGTTGTGATACTTTGACACCGTTTGTTGATATCGTAATACGCCAGCGGAGGTCTTTGAATGAACCTGACATTGTTTGAACTACTACGGGTAATACCCTACCCGTACTAGAATTATCAGCCTGTATATTTTTTCTCCTTTGGAGGCAGTTTTGTTCCGCGTTGATGGATTTGAGGTAATGTAACTTAGGATTTGTTTTACTTGCGTTGAAAAGCTTAGTAGGATGCTTAGAATAGCAATCAATGCGTTAATGCATTAGCTCGTTGTTATAAAAGTTTCATGAACATTATAACTTTTTGAAGGACTTTAATCTTATTCGTTTAATCCGAAGCAATCAAAATTTAACATTTTCGTCGATGCGAGACAAGCTGTTTCTCGGCACATGCCCATCTTCGAAAGGGGAACGTGAGTTTAAGAAATCAGGAGCTTAATTTTCTTATAGCCTGATAAGACCCCAGGCAATAAGTAAGTTAGCGACCAGATGTATTTTAAGGCCGTCTTTTAAATTCAATTGCGGCATTTCGGGTGTGGAAAATCGCTGCTAAATTGGCCGCCACCGTAGGAGTCAGGTCAGAGTCTCGACACTTTTTAAGCGCAAGCATTTGAAACAGCGCTTGCGATAAGGTAGCCAAGCTATATTTCAGAAATACCTTGAAATCAGAACGCTTGAAGGAATATTTTGCTAATTTTTAACTTTCTGCTAACTGCTAAGCTCGTAACTCATTCATTAACCTATCTTCCTTACCTTGCGTATGGAAGTGCAGAACCACAAAGTTTCACATAGAGTTTGCATTTGCTTTGTATTTGTGTACCGCCAAGATATTTCTTCTTGATATGTTTGTAATACATCATTACGCACTTAATTCAATTTTTTTATGTTCGCCCCAGACAACCACCCGGTCTACATCTAACGCACAAACACCAAGGATGAATAATCGAGGCAGTATTTTGCGGTGGTGCGATTGCCATATTTGGATTTCTTCCCGACCACTTTTAAACAATAGATACGCGTTGTTCAAAAGGCTGAACAATAATGGACCTCATGCAAGCATGGGACGCACCCACCGGTATGAACACTTCGGGATTTCCTTCGGTAACTTGAACGCGTAGTCTCGCATTTATTTGTTTGTCTCTGCTGGGGCTCTGGGAACACCCTGTGAGTTTGCGAGTCCTGCATTGCAGCAGAGCACGGTAGAGTTTATGTTTATTTGCACAGCTCGCCATGGATTCGGTTTATGAAGTTACATTGGATGGAGGAGGACCATGGGGAATTCGTCTGCAGGGTGGAAAAGATTTTGGTCTTCCGTTAAACATTGCTAGGGTAAGCCCTTAAGTTTGCATCCGATGATTTCTGATTTGTCTCATGTCCGTGTTTCGCATAAAAAGCTTCCTGAGCTTTGTAGGGCTCCTAAAATGTTCCAGTGTTTTAAGACGTGAAAGAGCTTACGCCTTTCATACGCCAGGAAGTTCCTGTGCCCTTCACGTTTGTTTTTCCTCCGCACCTGGGCTCCCCTAAAAACCTCATCCACGTACCTCAGTGTTTTTCTTCAGCTCTGGCCTCAATCCATGAGGTTATAAAAAGAGTAAAAGCCATAATAGACATCGTGCTAGATTGTTTTATACTCAGTTATTTTTGGTACACAGACCTTTCTTGGTCAGCATCCTTGGCTGAAGCAAAGACATTTTTTACTGTGCTTGCCCAGAATTTTTGAATTGGATCATCTAGATATCCATTGTTCCCCACTTGTTTGAAATGTTTTATTTAATTTTAATAATACAGTAATTTAGAGTTGGATGCTGTGTGAGTGTTTGAATGACCTCCCTCAGTATGTACCTGAAGCATGAAAGCCACGTTTTGAACGACCCTAGTTTTTCTAATTTAATATATTTCATGTTGGGTCATAAATGAAGTTCTTCATGTAACATCCTTTTGAGATTCCATTGCAGCATCTATGCACGAAAATTATTTCATCAGTCCTTTTTTGTTGCCACTTGCAGGCTTTGGAAGATCCAACTTTTATTGATAATGCAAGGGTTAGCTTTGACTGTAAAATATACCATAGTTAATGTCGCATAATTGTGTTATGCATTTGCGACAACATGGTAGCAGATATAAGGGAAATCGTTTTAATGTGATGCTAAAGAAGGTTTGGCTCATTTTTGCTTTACAAAGTGCACAATTCCTTTTCAAAACCTGGAAGTTTAAAAAGCAATTCAAAAATGCATCCTTGCAAGCATAGTATTCATAGTCGCACTTAGTTATTGTGCTACTACATTGATTCTAACAGGTCACTCCAGGAAGCAAAGCTGCCAACAAGCGTGTTGTTGCTGGAGACATTATTTTGTCCATCAATGGGGCAGAAACTGAATCGATGACACACATGGATGCCCAGAATGCATTCAAGGCTGCTGGTGACCGACTGCATTTAATGCTTAGGTTAGTAGTTGGATAAAGCTTTGTTTTGCTTTGTTTACTTATAAGTAGTATCTGTTCTTACTAGATGAGCCCAATCTCTCTTCATATGGTGATTTGACTTGCCTTTATGCCTGTAAACCCCATGTTGCAAGTAAGGTAACAGGATGTGTTTGATAACCTGCCGCATGATGATGCACAATATTAGAAAAGACTGTGCAATGTCGTGAATGAAAAGGGAATTTAGTAGCTTTCAATCTAGAATGAAAAGTGGTCTCTGGGCTCTTGCCTTTCCTTCTTTTCTGGTGTCCATACTTTGTGCTATCAGTTTGATGAAACTTCTAGTCGGGTTGATATCTAAGATAAGCTTGGTACCTGCTATTTATAGACTGGATTATGAAGCCCATGCCTTCGTTTGGGAGGGACATTGGTTGGAGATGTGGGTGGTTGTCCTTTTCTTGGTAGATCTGTAAATCAAAAATGAGTTAATTACTGCAGTATTCAAATGAAAACTTGATTGCAATTTGAATAAAGTGCAACTGCTTTAATGTGTTCAACTTTCTGTCGCCCGTGCTAACATCATTTATAAACCTTCAAAGAAGAAGACCTTCCAAGGCTGTGATTTATATTGCCATATTTACTAGCGCTGGTCGTATTTTCTGAAATAATGGCAAATTCTTAACGAGATGCATTATCCTGACGTTTTTGCTTTTGCGCTCTACAAACGGTGCTTGGGCGATGATACGGGTCAGCCTGCGTTTTTTTTTTTTAATTTTACACCATAATGGCCGTCTTTCGTAGTGCACTTTTTTCCCCAAGGGTTAAGAAGGAATAGCCCATTGAAGATTAAGGTATTCCAGATCAAATGGAACACAATTTTCTATTTAAGCGATGGGTGATTATCTCGGAAGCAATCAGTCCTTATGGGTGTGCTTGGACAATGGCGAGCATAGATCACTTACAGGAAACCATTGTTACTGCCCTTAAGATTTGTGAAGTTAATTGGAAGACGCTGCGAGTTAAGTCCAATAGCAATGGGTTTCCACCTAGTGCTGCGCCTGATTTTGCTCTCGTAAATATGGAAAAAATGTATGTATTGACTTTCATCTTTTGGTTAACTTATTCGCTCGCGTTTCGCTATTTGATGCTCTTTGGAATGTTGACCTTGCCTACTTCTAGTGGTAAACAAAGCGCGCAAATTATTGGTGCGTTGCCATTGAAAAAAAAAGAAACCTTGGAAATTGGGAATCACTTTCTTGTACAGCTTCCTCCGGTCATCCCGGGTTTTTCCCGGAAGCAACAGTTTGCTAGTATGGGTCGAGCTGTCGAAGTGACGATTTGCAGGTTTTTTACATTTCGGCATATCACTTGCAGTACGCAGACAATGCCAGAAAATATTGTGGGCGCCGGAGTAAAAATGCTGCAGCAAACTACTCTTCTCAAATAAAGTAAAGGCTAATCGATTGCGTATGCCTGATGTTATCGGTGATCCACAAGAAATTCTGCCTTTCAGAGTTTCGAACCCTGTAGGCTGATGGGAAACCCAGTTTTGAAGTCAATGATACTGCCTCAGATTTGCACATCTGTTGTAGCGAATGCTTCTGATAAGAGGATAGTTGTGTTGTCCTGTATAAGCTTTTACGTGCATGCGAGGTGTGCCTATGATGAGGGACGACACCCAATTCTATCTTGTATAGATCTGGAACTGGAGTCTCGGTTGGTGTTGCGAGCGATATTGGAGCTGGTGGGTTTGCGGCTACTCCAAAGACTATGCATACAACAGAAACTGTTCATTCGGCGGGTGTCGACTACAAGTTCAATTCAAAGCCACGTGCTTTCCCTGGTGGTGAGACCGGCTCTAGATCTGCTTCAGGAAGCACATCTCCGCAGCGAGTTGAAGCTGCTACTGCAACCAAGTTCGACCCTGCTGAGTATGCCAGAAAGAAGTAAGTGATCGTGGTGTTAGCTGAGCTAGCAAGTTCTTAGATTATTTAGTGACCGCCTGAGATGCTATTGTTTTTCATTTCGTGTAATTTTTGTTGCGCTAGCGTTATAACGGTTTAAGTTTTTGTTAGGGTTAGTAATATAACATAACTATATTTCGGTGCTATGCTAGTAGCTATTGAAATCGATAGAGCTGCGTGCCATCGTTATTCCAACTTGCAGTACTGTGATGTAAAGTTCATGTTAATTTGCCCTCACCTGGCTGCATTTCTACGAAGCGCTTATGTGATATTTATAGCCGAATAAAAAATATACTTGCAAAGCGCAGGATGTGGTAATATAACCTTTGGTAAATATACTGCACGTTCTGTAAATATGTGGGTTTAAATTTAAACCTTGCATTTTAAGAAAATTATCGCCAATCTTGTACTTATGGTACGGGTGTGTCTTTATTGGTATTTAAATTGTAGTCAGTTACCATGTTTGTGTCGACCGTCGTGTGTCACGTGGTACTTATCCCTTGTAGGTGTGGCAAGCATATTACAGTTTACGATGATCTTCTTTATCCAGTTTGTTGTTTAAGTATGTGCGGGTTTTGGGCGTTCTCCTACTTATTATTTTTTACGATCAAGTCTTTCTATAACCCGTAATTGAATTATGTAGCAAATGATATAAATTTGGGTTTCAAATATGTAAAATCAGAGTTCAAAGACAAAATCTACAGGCAAAACCACCGATCTACTTCGCGACAAAAATGAATATTAGTTTTTAGGTGTGGCAAGCTTATTACAGTTTATGATGATTTTCTTTATCCAGTTTGTTATTTAAGTATGTGCGGGTTTTGGGCGTTCTCCTACTTATTATTTTTTACGATCAAGTCTTTCTATAACCCGTAATTGAATTATGTAACAAATGATATAAATTTGGGTTTCAAATATGTAAAATCAGAGTTCAAAGACAAGATCTACAGGCAAAACCACCGATCTACTTCTCGACAAAAATGAATATTAGTTTTGTCGAAGTTTAGTTGTGTGTGGCTTCGTATGTGATACATATTGTAATTAAAAACGCATTATTCATTATCAGGAAAGAAGAGTTGGACCGCTACAAGCAGGAGAAGAACAAGCCGCCTGTTCCGGATTCTGATGTGCTTAAGATGCTGCAACAAACGAAGATTGATGACAAACAGGGCGCTGGCTCCTTTTCAAAACTCGAGACTCAGTTGCAGAATGAAGGTAAGATTAAAAGTTAAGGACTGCATGCTTTGGAATAGTATTTAATTATTTTTTATTTATTTATGTTCTTTCATAAATAAACGTATCCCTTTTTCTTGGATAGTAATGCAGTAGATAATTTCATCATGTTTAAAGAACTATTTACATCAGGTCATCAATTTTTTCGTACCTTGATATATATATATATATATATATATATATATATATATATATATATATATTTAGAGAGAGAGAGAGAGAGAGAGAGAGAGAGAGTAAAGTGTATATTTTATTAAGTATATGAGTTTGTTGTAAAGAAGAAATTAGGACCCTCGGTGGTTCAATCTTCAAGGCAAAGAATAAAGCTAATAATATTCGTGACGTTTTGGTCCTTTCTTGGACCATCTTCAGACTAAACGAACAAGAATACAAAAAACCGAAAAACATAAACAAGCAGTGCATAAATTCGCTAACTCACTTAACGGACAGTCAGACTCGATTAAGTTGAAGCTATTTTAGCTCGACTTCGAAGATGTGAAGATCTGCTTGTTTTTGTTTTTCGGTTTGTGTATTCTTGTTCGTTTAGTCGGAAGATGGTCCAAGAAAGGACCGAAGCGTCACAAAAATTATTAGCTTTATTCTTTGCCTTGAAGTTACTTATAGTAAATGCAGCAACGTATTAGGGCGAGGGCCAATTGTAAGGTGTGTAATCTGATTGTAACATGTTGCAGCGTTAAATTTTAGCACAGGGTGAATTTTAGTATACTAGTTTATTGCTTTTGGTAGTTTCTTATTTGTGGGGCTGATGTGAAAGTTTTGCAAGTTGTTCTCGCTAAGGATTATAATATTATGAGTTTTCTGTCAAAAGTTGCTGTGAGTTCATTAATGCTAACTCATCTGTCTTCAGACCAGTGGAAAAACCAGGAGCAGAGCTTTCGCATGGTTGCCACGGGCACAGATCTTAGCGAAGGTACACATTTTCCAAGTGTCAGTAACATCGTAGTTTTAGGTCTTTCTTTGGACAGTTGTAGGAGTTTAAGCAAAATTCCAAGAAATCGAGAGCTGCAATATGGCTTGCGATTTTATCAAAGAGAACTTTCTCAAGCCAAAGCTGCTCAGTTCTCATCGTACTGCATTATATGCACTGGTGTGACGATCCTTTGTGCAAGCCATATGCTTCCTATGCAAAGTTAAGTGTATTGAATTTATATGGCTTCATAATTTCCATCAGTTCACAATGCAATCCCTGCCAAATCGTATAGAAGTGAGCTCTTTGCTAATCAACATTCTCTTCTTGTAACCAGTGTCTCCCCAGTCACGTGTTGTAATTGAGGATATCAAAAACCGTGGCAAGTCTGGGCTTGGAGCAAATGTGGGAACTCCATCTAGGTCCTTCAAGTACTTGCAACAGATGACTGCTGCGGAGGATGAAGGTAGATGCAGCATGGTCTTGCATGTACTCTGCTTTAAGTCAATATCGTTTGTGCAAGTTAGCTCCTTCATTTAATTTGCAGCAAACCGTGCACTGACATGGAAAGTTGTTATTTGATGTTGCTCACGTTAAATGATGGCTTTTTGATGTTGTCTCACTCGTTAAATGTTTAACATAAGTAGTGCACATTAATCATTGAATGCATATTTGCGGTCGTTTTCGAGCTGTTATTCCTGGCCATGTTTTGAGTCGTTTTCGTTCATTGAGATGTATTGAGTTTGAAAATTTGGTGCTAAATCAGCAGTGGTCGGTTGATATGCCGTGGACAGCAAAGATTCCATTTAGCTCTTTTGTCACAAAGATTACTGTGCACTGCTTCTGTGTTTGTGGCTAATTTAACTTTTGTAGTTTGCGTGTGTGCGTCTGTGAGTATATGTGAGCATGTTAATGTAGTCCTTGGCACCGCTTCGGATTGTTCAAGTGTTGATAAGGAAATCTAATGCACCATCACTCTACTCTTGCATGTATACGCAAGCACTGTGTAGCTTCTGTTTGCATGTCTTTCGATAAGTGCACTTGTTTATTTGTGCTGGTGTAAGCAAACACAAGAAAGTCGCTAAGATCGTTTGGCATGGTTGCTCATCGGTCTTTTTAAAATTTATTTCCACTTAAAAATCGTCGTTATGCGGTAGTTGAAAAAGGAATCTTTCCATTGAATGGTCTTCGCGTCTGCAAGTTGCAATTTAGTAGCAGGTTATGTCTGGCAATTTTTAGTTTACTAGCGTGTTTGTTGATTGCTTGGCATGTAGTAGCCCTGTTCTGCAAGTCTGAGCTAAGCTCCAGCATCTTATGCCGAATGGCGCCGATAGGCTCCTACCCGAAAAATATCGAAAAGAAAGTGGCTGCAGCCCATTCCATGTGAACGAAAGTTAGCCGGCTTGCAGTTGTTTCTGAATTGCACTGGCGTGCCACTGAACTTGTAATTAGGAAGGCAAACCGCAATATTTTGCTTAAAGTATCAAATCCACTCTATCTGTAAAGAATCTCGTCTACTTTTTCCTCATGAGGTGGTATAAAATACAGTTAGCATCCTGGCCGTTTTTTGAAAAGCTTGAAATGGTACCACAGTATGAGAACTAAAATGTTGTTTTAAAGCTAGATGTACATGCGTTACCCCTGCCTCACGGAAGGGGCAAAGTATGATGATTTGCCGATGCTCTATATTGGACACGTCTATCATTGCATTGGGTTACCTTGCGCACATAAGCAGAAACGAATGAAGCGGCATCATGTCATGTTGATGACTGTAACTTGAGTTGTTCTGTTTCTTTTTTCTTTTTTTTTTGGTTAGCAATTGCTCTTTTTCTATTATTGTTAACCGATATTTATGACAACCGATTAAGTTAAGCAACTTGGGCGTGTGTGTGTGTGTGTGTGTATGTGTGCGTGCGTGTGTGTGTGTGTGTGTGTGTGTGTGTATGTGTGTGTGTGTGGATTGCCTATGAAACGAAAGATCATTGTCCACCAGATAAGTTTGACGAGGCTTTAGTATGTCGTGCAATTTTATGATCTGTAACGTTTCCATCAGGTGGGAACTCTGAAATAGATTTGCTAAAGCGGAATGAAAGAAAATGAATGAACCGATCTTACACTGTTATCGGATGATACGGGCAAGACAATTAAATTTTGTTCTGTGCCTGCAAAAGTTCATAATCTCTGATCGTTTATTTAGCAACGTACGATCGTGGCTTTCTCGCAAGATTTCATACTTTTCTGGTAGGCATAGATCACACCTCCGCGCGCCACATTTGTATGGTTGGCACTGCTTCTGGACCTCCCATTTGACATGAAACTGTTTACCCTCTTTCTTTAATTGCCAGACGTGTTTTGCCAGGTGGGTTTTGTGCGCTTTTTAAACGATTGCTCGTGATTGCACGGTCTATATTTGAAGGTTGGCTCCTTTGCACAGAAGTATGTGTGACCTTCGCCTGTGGATGGCTGGGTTATTGTCGCTTTTTAGACAATTGATTGCGACGAGCATCAGCAAGGAGAACCATGGAGCTGCACTACAGTACTAGCTAAACTACGTGAATAATGCAATGTTTTCATGTTTGACATTAATGTTAAGGTTCGGTTTCTCGTCTAATATGTGAAGTGCTTCCTTGATTCGTAAGGTGCTCTCTGTAGCACTTATGTCAATAATTTCGAAGCGAACCGAACCTTAACATCCATGTCAAACAGGAAAACATTGTATTATTCATGTAGTTTGTAGTGTAGCCCCATGGTTCTCCTTGTTACTCTTTTCGGTTGTCCATTTCGAGAGCTTTGGCTCAATTTGACAATTGCTTTGAACGGCAGCAATTCACTAATATTTAAACCAATCGTTGAACAATTTACTATATGCTAGCGCTACCTTGACAGCGGAACTGTACATATATGTAAATCGGAGTTTGCTTGTTACTTAGTTTGCCTGAAGATGCTGATGAACAGTCGAAGCATGTCGCCAAAATATAGTTTAAAGAGTGTTTTTTTCTTCTTGCAAATTTGTACAAGTCTCGTGCTACGAAGAATATTGATAGAGCAAGCATATCAACAAGCATATATAATCAAAGCATTATATATATATATCAGATGATCCGGTAGTTCTATGTTTGTTTCGTTGTTTTGTATTGCATTTTTAAAGAGGTTTCTACTGTCGACAACTTTCATTCTGGTATTTCTTTCGTCCGCCTGAGGCGTATCACTACTATTTATTTTAATGTGTGATCTACTTTTGAAAAGTTGTAATGTAGCTGTTGTTTTTTATTGAGGCGCAAGAGTCGTAGCTTTGAACGATATCGTATTTATCACTTGATTTTGATTCTAAATACCAGATTTAATCTGTTTGTTGCCAAATATAGGCAGGCAATTTTGTGGATGGCTCATTACTACTTTCAAACGTACATTAACTTATATAACTCTATATAAACTTAGTGGTTTTTATTTTAGAACATTTCTGTATAGACAGTTTCACAGCTTGGTGTGAATTTTTTTTTATCTGTTGTATTCCCTACGGTATTGTACAGCTTAAATGTGGGAGCTATGGTCTTGTGTTTATTGGAAGCATTTTTGACTGCTTCTCTTCTCTTATTGGCCAGGCTTATTAGCTCACACTTGCCTAACTTATAAAGAATCACGTTCTCCACGTTTAAAAATGTTTTTTTAGTGAGTGATGCGTCGAATATTAGATTTAAGAATGTCAGCTTCCAGGCAGACTATCAGCTTGTTCATTCATGCTCTGCAGTCTACCGCGCATGTATTGCATGTGTTCTTGCATGGCCTTACAGCATGTCTTTATATATATTCATGCTTTCAGCTGCATGACGCACTATCTTTCTTGCACTGCGACGTAGTTACGCAGCTTTCATGTTGCATTTGCACGTAACGTCTGCTAAAGAAAGCTTTGCTGACGTTTGTTTGCTTGTGTGTGTGTGTGTGTGTGTGTGTGTGTGTGTGTGTGTGTGTGTGTGTGTGTGTGTGTGAATGGATTTTTGTTGAGGAGGGAATCTTTCTTCGTTTTATTTTCTTTGTCTTGGGCTCTCCGTTGCTAAACTTTGTGTCTCTGTCGTTGCTGCTGCTTGCATAGTTTGACTGCCTTGCTTTGCGACTGTTCAAAGTTCAAACATTTCAGGACTTTTAATGCGTTTATGAGTGTTATGAGTGTTTTCAAATGTTAATTTGCTGATTATTGCAGATCTTCCACCGCCACCGCCGGAATTAATTGGCAGCATCGATACAACTCGTCAAGCCACATCGTTTGGCAATGTTGGTCCAGGCGCACAGTCCCGAACTTTTCAGATGTTGCAGGACCAGGTTGATAAGGGTGGTGGAGGTAATAAGCGTCAAGTTATCTGTTTTTTAATTTTTTTTTTTTTTTTTTTTTTTTTTTTTTTTTTTTTTTTTTTTTTATATTTTGTGATAGTTTTTTTTTTTTTTTTTTTTTTTGTAAAAATGGTATCGCTC
>QQSS02183039.1:0-14049 GCA_003687565.2 Craspedacusta sowerbii
ACTCACTCACTCACTCACTCACTCACTCACTCACTCACTCACTCACTCACTCACTCACTCACTCACTCACTCACTCGTACGGTTCTCTCTCTTTCTCTCTTTCTCTCTCTATCTCTCTATTTCCCTCTCTCTTGCGCATCTGCTCAGCTATGAATTAGCAAAAGCATTGGTTTTTGAATATATTTTGCTCCCGCTTCATGCCTCTCTCGATCAAACCTATGCATTCATTAATGCATATGGTCACTTAGGCGCTACTTGCACGGACCAGCCTTACGTACACAAAAAATGCATTTTAGGACCCCGAAGAAGTTGGTTTAGTTGATTAGGTGTCATTTTTTCGTGCATTCTATCGAGTCGGACGGAAACTGATTGACAAAGAATCCTCCGCTTGAAGCATTCATTTTATCCAATTAGCTCTTGCGTATAAACGGAAAAGCAATAATGGCTAACGTCACATAGCGCACTGGTGCGACCTTTCTTTTAAAAGAATGAACTGAAGAAAGAGTGATTAGGCATGGAGTAGTAGACCCATAGTATAGCGATGGCTTAGAAAGGGAATTCCATAGTAAAGCAGGAAGTCTGCTTCTGCCATGGGTAGGATAATTAGTATGCAGATCTGCTACTTAGCATGCTGTTAAAACTTTTTTAATGAGAAGATAACTAATGTAAGCTAGGACGTTCAACCCCGTTTTTCACCACTTTTTTGCATATGTTTTGTGTATCTAATGTATTCAGATAGAATCGGTCGCCCACTTAGACCTTGTCGCGACTTACTCACCCTGTGGTATGTTCCCGTAACTTACTAACCCTTTGAAGCGCTCTCGTCTAATAGAGCCACTGCTTATACATATGTTTCATTTGCTTTTTGTTTCGTTCATCGTTTAGCGCTTGTAATATTGCTGGTGCAGAGCCAACGTACTCACACATGTGCATAGCAAAGCTTGTCCAGGCTGGCATAGTAAGACATGCTAATTGCTTGTTTGATATGTGCATGATCTTTGCATGGGACACTTGCAAAGAGGCCATGAGGATCTGTTCTTATTACCGCAGACTACTTGCATTCGTTCGAGTAGCAATTTCACGTTGGCCTTTGCAACGCACTTTTCATGTGCCGCTAGCATGGCTTGTATTCGGTGTATTTAGCGCGTACCCCAAAAGGCTTTTAGATCACACCTCTTGTATCCCTCTTCTTTGCTGTCTTCCCGTTCCCGTCCTTGCAAGTTGGGTTAAGCTTGTGCGCAAAGTCATAAGAGATGACTGTTACGTCAGCTGTGGATATGAAACGCTATAGAGCTATTGATCAACTATGACTGCGTGTGATCGAGTTTTCCTCTGCATCCGAGCGGCGATAAAAATTTGCTTGGTGCCTCGTAGGTGCGGCATGTGGTTTCTCAGAATTGTGATGGCCTTCATCTGCGGAGTGGTATCCCTTGTGAATTCCTATCTGAAATCCACGGCAATATGTTCATTGAGGTTGGTAGTTAGTTATAAGTGCTGCCCTGCATGCTTGTTATTAGTTTGGGGCTGGAATTAAGGAAGTTTTTGGATTAGGATGCTTTTGGTGCACGTTTTCTACATTTTGCACTTACGCTGCTCACGAAGGTTGCCTGTAGGAAACCCCTTGAATTTGATCCGTTATCAAATAGGAGGATGCCTTCGTTTATCAATATTGTTAAGCATCACCTGACCCGTCACTGTACTCTGCACCGATTGGAAGATTAGAACAGATCAAGAGAGGGCCGTTATTGCGGACCAGAAAGATCTATTGTGCGCTTTTATTCCAAGGCAAGCAGCTGTTTATAAAGAGCGTCATGTTTTTGGGTGGTCGCTCTTAGGTTTGCCTTACCATGAAAAATGCCTTGACGAGTCTCGGAAAAGCAAAGCTAAGTTTTCTTATGTAGGCCTTTTGCTGATTTTGCGATATTAACACTGTGCGCACGCGCATAATTTTTGGTTGGACTCAACATTTATGGAATGCAGTGTTGACCGTTGTTAATGGCTGGCAAGTAAACTCTGTCGAAAAAATATTTGGTAAAAGAAATCGTTTTTTGAGCGGCACTTCCATGATCGCGTGTATGTCATATGGCTTGCCCATGCTTCTCTGCCTAATATTTTCAGGTCTTGCCCGTCTAATTCTCAGATTTGCATTTTTTTGTTTGATTCGTTTTTCGCATTTTCTCGAATTGTTCTAATCACTTGCGATACAACCACCAAAGCGAACCGAAAACCTTCACTGTTTCCTGGTCTAGAAATAAAATAGGAAACCTCTAATCTAACCTCTCCACCTTCAGAATTGGAAAAGCAGTCGTATTCCTCCAACTTTCATTGCTGCATGCATGTTTTATTAGCTGGACGTTTTTTGCAGGTATGAAGGAAACACAGGTATGCGTATAGCGCACAAGCATCATGCAGTTCAGCGTATTAAACACATATGTGCTTTGTCATTGATGTATGCAGTAGCTTGTTTGTATACTTATCTGATTTACCCTCCCTAATATGCTTTTGCCAATCTATTGTTATAACGCTGATGGCTTGCGTCCTATCTCTCTTCACTGCCATCGGCTCCCAGCTGCAATTTGGGCTCATCTTGACATGTTTGCTGGTTTCGTTTGTGACCTTCCTGTGGTGTGCGCCGTTTTGAGGAGCAAGCTACGAGCATCAGCACCGTCTCATCCGCCTTGAGAATTAGTACCAAACAACGGAAAGCACCTACCCTTGGAACGTTACTAATTTCTCGTAGGGTTCAGGTCCCCCTTGCCGATTTTATGGCTTGAAAAATTTACCTATACTATCTGTGCGACTAAACTGAAGAGAGTTAGCCGCTCAAAGCTCCAAGTATTGTTCCGATTGTGTTAGCTCGCTATGCATGTGTTCTGTAGAAGCAACTGCCTTCATTCGACGCCAACTTTATGACTTTCTTTTGCTCTACGCGATGCGATGCGTGGCACAGTTTCCTATTGATAAGCGGCACCGTTTTTTAATGTTTCTTTTTATCAACGTAGGTATGTACGAATTGCCAGCCGCAGAGGACGTACCGGAGGCTGTTTGATGTAACGGAGCGCACCAACTTACGGCGTCACCTGACTGGCAGGACATGTGACGCATGTGGCTCTGCCCTTGTTGACAGCATCGTCCATTTTGGGGAGAAGCGTTCTCTCGATCAGCCGCAAAACTGGCAAGCTGCTTTTGATAATGCAAAGAAGGCCGATCTGTTGATCTGCTTTGGTTCTAGTTTGAAGGTAAGCCAGGTTATTCTATTACTTAAGTATATAAATTGGTCAGTCAACTTCCGATAGGATAATCATACATTGCTGTGCATTTATTCGAATTTCTCTCATCTTCGGCCACGTCAAATGCGAATGAATATTTTATTATATTGTAAAAGAAATGTTGGTTGGTTGCAAGAGCTAGACACTGCCACCGATTTGTCAAATCGAACGTGCTAATTGATGGAGTAAAAGATTCTTCGCTCTCTAATGACACGGCCTCCGAAATGCTTTCGAATCATGCTAGTAACATCAAAACTTTGTTAGGTATTCTTTTCCTCGCTCTCCGGTTGCTTTCATCCTACTATCCTATCCTAACTAATTGGTTCGTTATCTTAAGATTGCATTCCCTCCACCGTACACCGCCACAAATAAGTTCGGTACCATTTGTAGCTAGCTTTAAGAGTTTCTGTGTGTTTGTGTGTGTGTGTGTTTGCGTGTGTGTGTGTGTGTGTGTGTGTGTGTGTGTACGTGTGTGTGTGTGTGTGTGTGTGTGTGTGTGTGTGTGTATTTGTTGAGTTGAGTTGCTGTATCAAAAAGCTAGCTCATGCATGCAGATGCGATGAAGATGCATTTATGTACGAGATATTATCAATCTTCGTCTCATCTGTGCTGTGAGTTTATGCAGAATGAGGTTTAAACGTCACGTAAAAGATTGCCATTTATCGGAGCCATGTTTTCCGTCGTGTCACAGCAATCGGCATGCCCGGCCAATCCTTTAGACAATTTGCAATCGTCTTGTATCTTCTTGATTTTATCGCGTTTTTCGATTTTGGAGCTTTTCCTCATGACATCCAGTAACGCTTACGAAGACCCTGGCGCTGGTCCTGTTAGTTGCACTCTTTGTTTTCTAGAGATTTTTAAATGGCCTTTCAATCGATATCTGTGGTATAGACACTGGTTTCACTCTTTATTTTGTATCCATTTTTCCTCATGGTCGTTCTGGAAAGATCAGTAACTTATTTGAACATGTTCCAAGCGCTTTCACTACCTTTTTTGTTATAAACAAGGCGGCTTCCTCTTTTTTTTTTGACTTTGATAGTTAAACTAATCGTTGTTTGTTGTGGTTTTCCAAAGATTTTCCGGAGCATTGCTGACTAAAAAAGGATAAAAAAGACTTGGTGCTTAAAGCACTTTATCGTGTATTAACGATTCGCAACTCGTGCTGTTCATGCTCTTGAAAAAAAATTGCGATCCGATGTGGACGTAGAAATATGATCGACATCCTTCTGATGGTTTCTATCGTTTTCTCGTAGCACCTATTAAAGAACATAAATAAATAAGCAACCGCTGCTATCCACCAACTCGAAAGTTTCTTAAATAAAAATAAAGCGCAAATAGTAAAATAAATTAAAAAGTAGGACAGAAAAAGACGCGATAGCATTTTAAGAGCAGAGATCAGCTGAGTGTGGCGTACGTTAGAGCAGAGATCAGCTGAGTGTGGCGTACGTAAGAGCAGGCATCAGGTCGCTGAGTGTGGCGTACGTTAGAGCAGAGATTAGGTCGCTGAGTGTGGCGTACGTTAGAGCAGAGATCAGGTCGCAGAGTGTGGCGTACGCTAGAGCAGAGATCAGCTGAGTGTGGCGTACGTAAGAGCAGACATCAGGTCGCTGAGTGTGGCGTACGTTAGAGCAGAGATCAGGTCTCTGGGTCTTGCGGGTTTCGAATACGACGTTTCATCTGTCGGTGACCTAGTAGGACGAATGGAGTAATAGGGAGGAATAGCTTTTGTAACTGCAAATATGCAGCGTTAGTACGTACGCTTTAGCTGCGGTTTTCTCTCCATACCGTAGAAAAATGCTTGCAAACAGGATTTTTGCTTGTATTTTAGAGCTGGCGATTTTATAGCCGCCAGCATTGTTTTAGGTCTGCGAGAGGCCATCCGTCTCTCGACCCCAATATGGGAGAGCAGCGATCCTCTTTCTAATTGCTGAGTTTGCGCTGCTGCTAAAAATATTGAGGCGACGAGATATGAGACCGGAGAAGACATATAAGACCTTATTCGATTCTCCGCTCATTGTAAACGTAGCAGGCGCGCAAATCACGGAACCTTAACCGATGTAAAATTTAGAACGTGTTGTAAGGTCTTCGTGGATTGGTTTAGATGCGATGTCTGCTCGCATCTTGTTTGACCGGGGTTCGGCGTTCATCATTACCCGCAGCTGGTTGAAACGAGGCCGTCGCCAGCGCTGATTGATGTTTGACGTTTATCTCGCTCTTTCATTTGAAGAGAACTTAACGACGAATATTTTCCGTATCAGTTAATTGACACTTAACATCAGCTTGCTACGTTTCATCGTTGCGTTGTGTTGTGCACTTCACTATCGATGATATTTGTTTTCTTGCTATTAATTTTGCTTTACCATGTACATATCAGGTTCTGAAATCTTATCATGGCCTGTGGTCGATGGACAAGAAAAAGGCTCGCCGTCCAAAACTCTGCATCGTCAACTTGCAGTGGACGCCGAAGGACAAGCTGGCTGACCTTAAGCTTAACGGTAACAGCTTGCTTGCTCTACTAGCGTTTGCTTGAGCGCTTGGTTCGTCGCTCATTTTGCGACGACTGTGTACCAAGGAGTATCAATCATATTTTTTTTTATTTTTTTATTTTTTATGCCACTCTTGGCAAATTTGGTCCGTTTTGCATTACTTCGTTTTACTTTCGTAAGTTTTTTTCTAACTATTTTATGGGATAGCGAAATGCGACACCATTCTGGGCTACATAATGGTTGCCCTCGGATTGAGCGTGCCGTCATATTCTAGGTAAGATTGCCAAGATTTGAATTCAGAGGTTTCAATTTCACTTCACGTATTTCTTGTTTCTGGTTCTAAAGTTTGTTTTTAGTTTTCGCTTTTATCCTTCCCGTCCAAATTGCGGCGATGAGGTAAGCATGAGGAATGTGGACGCAGACGCTCTTTTTTTTTCGCGCGAAAAATACTTTGCGACGCTAATCTGCTGCGCTTTCACGATTGAAATCGTTTATTTATAGACTTACTCGTCCAGGCTAGGGAATGCAGGTTATTCCCGTAGCTTCGTGTTCGATAGCAAGGCCGCTATTTCGAGCCATGGCGACGTAGGTCTTACGGAAAGACGTTTTCAGTAGTCTGCAGGGAGGCGCAGTGCTATCTCCGTCCTTTTCTCGTAGACCAGAAGATCCTATCTTCTCCACGGCTTGCCCACCTCGACAGGTAGAAAGTGCAATTCATTCGACTTTGCCGTTGGAGAGAGAGGGTGCATGCAGTTCTACTTCGGGGTATGATCAAGTTGACGATGGACACGCTTGTGCTGTAGCAGCTGCCAGTTCGATTCCGGGATGGTTCGGAAAAGGACGGAAGAAACCGAGTAAAGCGTCCGTTAAAAAGAAGATTCCTCGCCTGTCTTCTAAGAATGTTCTTCCGATTTAAGATTTGCTGTGTCTATTTTGAACTGGCCTTTTTATAATGCCCTGGTTTTTATTTCATCTATTTCTGGATGTGCGGACGGAAATAGGACTGCGAGAGGAACTTGCTGCGGAGATATTCTTGGTGTGGATGGTGCCTAGCTTGTTTGTTTGCTAGTACTATCAGCTGACAACGTGCACCAAAGAAAAGATTAGCGTGTCATCTCCACGAAAGAAACCCCACAGAGTTCCAAGACCTTATTTTGTTTCGTCTACTTAAGATTTGCTTTTGGAAAGAAAGAAATTTTCAAACCATCGCATTCTTCTAAGATTTTTCTACGATCAGCAAGATGATTCGATATCTATCGATTCGCTTTGGACGCTGATTTGGAAGGACATTGATCATTTGTCTCCTCTAATGGAACTGTGTAAATACCGCGGATGTCTACTGCCAAAATAATCTGCTGCCATGAGGTTGCGTCTCTTCCAGCACCAAATTAAAAGAAGCGGGATATATCAGAATTTCATTTAGAAGCAATATAAGATCTAGTGCAATGCGTCTTGCTAAAGATGTTCTGGAAAGGAGGACAAATCGGACAAGACAAAAGAGAATTTAATCACTCGGCAGCAAAGCGGCAATCACGACAAATGATAAACTTTAAACGACTTTGTTACTTCCGAGCGATTTTATATTAAACCATGTCCATCATTGGGAATCAGTAGTGCTTATTCTTTCATGTAAAATCAGGTATGCCTCTGATAGCAAATTTCTAAGGGGCCATTGGAATTTAAGCTCAACCCTCAGTATGATTTACATGCACTCAGCAAAAGGAGGGTGAGCCGAACACCTAGAGCACGCAGAAAAGTAAAATTATGAAGTCCATGTAGACTTCATGATTGCGTAAATGATCACAGAAAGGATTCAGCGCAATAACAAATCAGAGCTGAGAAGTATGCTCTCATCAAAGATGCTTGCCCTTATTTCTTGACGAATGGTTTGCTCGAGTTACATGATGTTAAGGACTACTGGCCTAGGCTGGTTATAGAGAAGCCTACCTTTATATTTGATCGTTGCGCTGCCATACGTTTCTGTTAGTCGAATTGGCAAAGCAAACTTGTGCATGACAACCATTTGTGTGCTTACGTTGTTAGAATAGAATTGGAAGAATTTTTTCTACGTTGTGGGAGGTCACTATCAGGCCGGTCGCGCTGAACAGAACAAGACAGAACAAGACAGAATTTATTCATTTCCGATTAAATATATCGCATCAAATAAAGACTCTTGAGATATAATATGTATTATCTCATATTTCCGCGCATCAATGTATTTATTGGAACAGGAGACATCCTCTGTAGCCGGGGGCTAACATGATTGAGGATGCCACCTTACTCAGATTATACACGCTCATTTATTAGTTTGGATAAGAGGGACGTAAAACAGGGAGAAGCTAGCAGAATAAGGAAAAGTATAGGTCAAACAAGGAAAATAAGTTTTGCAGTGGTCTCATTTGAGACCATCTGACTTGCGATACGTGCAGGTCTTAAGAAAACATCAACCTTATGAGGCCTCACGATTACTGCACTGGCATAATTCTTTTGCATGGACAGAAAAATGAAAATAGGAAGTCAGCATATGGTGCTACTTCGACCGTTTAGAGTCACGAACTGCTCAAAATAGTCTAAATATTAAACCTATGATACTCAGTCGGTTAAAATATTAAGTTAGTAAGCATGCTATCTTATCGAAAATAATGTTAAATAAAGAATATAAGAAAGTAGCAAAATTCCCTTAGATGGAGCTATAGTCATGATACTAGCTTAAGATTAAAGCAACATAACCTTTTATCCATCACCACAATTGAATACCCTTAAAATGTAATCTACTTTGGTCAGACAAACAAAAAGTAATAAGCAATCCCAGTCACGCATAATTTGTTTACGACTTTTGACGCCAACATTTAATACCGAGATTAAATTTTAAAAAATTGAATACCAAAGCCAAATATAAATAAAAACTGAATACCAACACAAAAATTAAATAACCCTTGCAGTAATTTTACACTCCACTGACATAAACTAGTTTGGTTAGACAAATAATAAGTAATGGGCACTCCTTCGAGCCTACTTTCAATATGCGTTTTTCGCGGTAAAATTAGAAAGCAATACGAAGAAGTAAACCGTAAGAAGTCATCCAAATGCCACTGGTTAATTATTACGAGTAAACCGAATTCCATTTATTTACATGATAACTACTGCCTTTTAGTTACATTGCCAGCAATAAAACGCCATGAACTATTTGAACAATCATCTAAACTCTCACAAGAATATAAGATACCTCGCAGATGGTATTAATAATAAAATAAAGCAACGCTATTTGTTTTTGCTCTATTAAGTGCCCTTCTTCAAGCATAATAGGGGTGCAGGAAAATGTGTACACACTAGAAAAAAGAAACCACATCGAGTCAGTTTGCGCTTTAAATAGTGAAAATTTAAAATACTACACATACGCAGGTCTGAGCACAGCTTCAATTTCTTTTTTGAATATAAATTTTTGATTACTTATTTTGATATTTAGATCATGTCATTATAAATGGGAGCCCATAGATATTTAATATTATGGTTCCCGTATTTTTCAGTGCGCCTGATCGGGAATAAGACATCATTAGCTTTGTTTTAGTCCGAGTAATGGAATTTTGAAGCTTTAGGTGAAAGAAGTCGCGGAATACTCTGGGTAGTTTGTGATTGTGCCAATCATGCATAAACATGCAGCATAGTTAAGCTTAACTAAGACGTCCTTTGGCTTTAAGATGCCTAGTTTAGAGAACAGAGGAGAATCAGGTTCTTTATAATCTGAAAATGTTATGATCCTGATGTCTTATTTTTGTAATCTATAAATTCTGTTAATTGCATTTTTACCAGCTAATCTTCAGGTCGAACATCCATAAGCCATGTGACTTTGAACAAGCAAACATAGAGTTATTTAAGTAGTCTCATCCACGTAATGTCGAACCTTCGACAGAAGACCATTAGCATTTGCCAATTTTTTCATAGGTTCTGCGACCTGAGATCTCCATGAAAAATTTGGATCAAAAATAACGCCGAGATATCTCACTTTGCAGGATAGATAAATTATTTTTGATTTCACTTTTAGTCTAATGTCGCAGTTTTTGTTGCGTGGCCGAAACAGAAGCATTTCAGTTTTGCTTTCATTAAGGCATAATTTGTTAGCGCCTAACCAGTCAAAGACTTTAGAAATCTAATGGGACATTGTTGTTTTAATTTTCCCGAGTGAACTACCCCTGCATAAGACAGTGGTATCATCTTCAAATTGCTGCATCACTCCAGAAGAGATACATCTGTGTAAATTGTTAATATATAGAAGAAAGGGCAGTGGTCCGAGGACAGACCCTTAAGGTACCCCAGTGCATCTCCATTATTTCCGAATCAGTGTTATCTATAGTGGCATTTTGTTTTCTTCCCTGAAGATATGACTGAAACCACTTCCAACAGACTCCACGAACTCTACAAAAATCAAGTTTTACTAGAAGTATGTCGAGATTCACAGTATCGAACGCCCTTTGCAAGTCTAAGAACAAGCCGCAGGCGTACTCACCACGATCGAGTATATCCTTAATTGAAGTTACAACATTGATCAATGCATGGTTTGTGGAGTGATTCTCCATCAAGCCGAATTGCATGAGATATCAAGCTGCATTTCTCTAAGTAGGCATACAGACGCGCATGCTTAGCTTTTTCGAGAATCTTGCTTGCTACAAGTATCTGCAGACCCTGATTTATATATTGGAGTCACTTTTGCTACCTGCAGTATACTAGGGAAGACAACTTGCGAGAAGCATTGATTAAAAATGTAAGAAATTGGATATGAGAGCAATTGTGATCTTAGTTTCAAAAGATTTGTAGGAATGCTGAAATGTCCGCATAAGCACAAAAACGAGATATACTTTCCAATTAAGCAAAAGTGTACATAAATGCATGCATAAATACAATGCCATGGCATAATTGGAGGGAGGGCTCTTCATAGCATAGCTAATCGGAAAAGAAGGACCCACCGTAAGTCTTTCTGTAACTTTCAAATAGAAATACACCAGGCTTGCGCACCGCGCGTACAAAAAAAAAACCTGATACATATATCAATAGTACCTGCATAACACAGCAAGAATGCGGGTCTTGACAGCGCTTCATGACGATCCACAAATTTATTTTTTATACATAGGCATATGTATTCGTACTTTCTTCCTTTTTTATTTTCCCTTCCGTTTGGTTTGACTATTGGTATTACCTTGCGAAATTTTGTTGGAACCGTTCATTTGGCGCGTTTTCGAGGTCCCTGAAAATTATTTTAGTACTTGGCATGGAGGAGAGCAGATAAGTGTCTCTTAAATAGCACTTAACTAATTTTTAGATCTACTTTCAGATTAAGGATATTGTTGAACAATGTAGGACCAGTGTGTGTTAAAGTTATTCTCGTCAATTTCTTAATGGACTTGTCCAAGCATATGTAACTGATGCAATCGTTCTAAGTATGATGCAGGCCAGATTCGGTGTATTTCGTAATGGACTTGCCCAAGTCATGATTGAGACTATGGCGAGGACAAAGCCTTATTGTTTTTGTGTTTGCATATATATATATATATATATATATATATATATATATATATATATATACAGGTGATGGGTGCAGTTGTAGAGTAAGAAGAGACACTAATTCGAGACTTGTAAATAGATCTGTGGACACTGTCTTGTCTCTTGCCTCCAAAGCCTCAGGTAGCTACAAGCGCTGTCTGTCTGTAAGTAGACACTTCGAGTGCATCTAGGCATGTTTGTGTGAACTTGGGGTGACCGACCCGTAAGATAGGACGTGTGCGTGTGTTTGTGCTCGTGCATGCTTGCGGGATCGAGAGGGGGCAGGGTGTAGAGTACACAAGGGCAGTACGTGTATTAGAAGTAAAAGCTGCCCTTCCGAACACCGTGTTTGTCAGTGACCTAATGCCGTATTTTACAGTATGAACATCGGGTAAATCAAACTTTCCACCATCCTTGTACCTCGTAGTCCTAGAGCTTTACGCCGAAAGAGGGGTTTTAGCGCAGAGTTTACAGTGCCGGAGTTCTAATCGTGCATAAAAAGAGATCGGTTTAAGTCTATCAGATCTTGCAGCTTTACGACATCCATTCGCGCGAGTAAAGGCGATCTTGGTTTATGAAAATCCGGAAAGGTCATCAAGCTGATCGCTCATTTTTGATTCTGACACAGCAAGCGCAACTTGGGGCAGTACTAACAACAAATAAGGTTACGCTAGATGCTCGTAAAATCTTTCACCAACATCAGCCAAAGTATGTCTGGCCCGGCTGATGTAAGTCATGCTCTGAAGGCCAGTTAACGAATGCATCCCTCTCTTCAGCAAACACTGAAATTAGGACTCCAACCACACTGAATGAAGGCTCGAGCCATAGAGTTATTATATTCGATTACCTCTATGGCTCGAACTAAAATCTAAGAAGAAAACCCACAGGGTGTTCCTTGTGCTATTTGGGAATCCGTTCCTGCTCGGTTCAATCTACCGGCCACATGGCATATGTCGCGAATGATGCAGTAGACGAACAGACTCCTCTGTTGTTTCATCAACTTAAGTTTTTACCGATATATGGTTACAAATTTAGGCCTTTTATAATAAAGTCATTAGGTAATTGAATTAAAATACATCAAGATCAAACTAAATAGACTCAGTAATTAAAAGATAAACCTCGCGTGCTCCAACTTACAATAACAACATTAAAAACATATTTGCATACCACGGATTACAAGATACTCGTTACATGAGATATACTCTACGATAAATACTACAATAGGACGGTAACAAACAACATAGACACGCGGGTGGAAAAACAAGTTAAACCAACGTAACCAAATAAGGAAATGCTATACACACGCACCAAACTAGCACCAATATTGGCGACACTCTCGACCGCAAAAAAAATTACATGTTAGAGCTACATGCATTGCAAATACAAGTTGAGAATTCTCTAATAAGTTCTGGTCAAGGATGACTTCAATTTTGACTGATTTTTGTAAGAAGATAACTCCCGCGCCGGGAATCGAACCCGGGCCGCCTGGGTGAAAACCAGAAATCCTAACCACTAGACCACGCGGGATTCATTATCGGAGTGTATTTATTTTGTCCTCTTTTCCTGGCAGCACTAACAAAAAGGTTAGTGCCGTTTTTCTGTAGTTTTTGTTCGTTGATATTCTCCGTGCTCAGTGGTGTATGAAATAAATATATGCAATATGTAAACGTATGTTGTGGGTGTGTTGTTGTTGTAGGTTGAGCATCTGGAGCACGTAAATCGTAATAAATGTTGAAACTTAAAAAATAAAAAAAATAAAAAAAATAGAACGAGATCACTCGGCCTATGTATCAATTACGGCTTGTGTGAAGGTATGTGAGGTCAGCGCCTAGGGACCGAAAAGTAAATTCTGTTAAAACGAAAGGCACAGACATGCATGAAAAGGATTAAGATTGGCTAAGAAAGCACAGGGCTTGAAAGATGGGCGGGTGAAGAAGTGTCATGTAGCACAAGAAAGTGTTTCGGAAAGGGAAGACCGAGCTGTTGGAGTATCAAAGAGATAACGGTGCTACTTTCGGGTCAGTGGTATGCCCAAAACATAAAAGCGTTCTTCCTACGACACTTCGCACGTGGCGACAAGCATTATGTGAAACACTAATACGTACCGTCGTTTCCGGCATGATCAAGTAAGATTTTAAAAGCTCGAAAATAAAAAGATCCTGCTATATACCGGATCAGTGTAAGAAGTTTACCATGCAAAATAAAGTGCACCATATTGAAAGGATAACCTTCATCGTAGTGACACAGCTGGTCAGCGCGCGGAGACCATTTCAATAACAAAGTGATCAGGCGGCCAAAGTATCACTTACGACTCACGTAAAGGTATTGTGGGGTCAAAAAAGTATGCGACAGCGCCTGTATTTCTACCGTGTGTTAAAAACAGCGGCACCGACAATCAACCCGTTTTTCTACTCCCTTAAGGGGGGTCACACTGCGCGCGGCGCGCGCGCGCGCTTAATTATCTCGAGCGAGCTCCGCGAGTGGGGTCACACTGCGCGCGAAAAAATCGCCTGTCTCATTAGCTTCAAGCATCGCTAGCGAATGGTCGATAAGAAGGAAGAATTGCTTCTGCTTGCCTTGTGCGCTAGAAGAAAACAGGGAAGAACAAGTTTTTGGATTCGTTATACCATTTCGAAACGGAATCAATTTGTTTTTCGGATCTGTATAATTGATCAGCGCAAAGAAAATTTACTCCAACCTGTTTGCCCAATCCTTGAAGCTACATCTTTCGACTTTCCCGATTTCGGTACGATGAAAGC
>QQSS02183050.1:0-14049 GCA_003687565.2 Craspedacusta sowerbii
CGGACTTCGACCCATGTATAATGTCTGACCCCTTCGCAGCTACCTCAATTCCTTGTGCAAGTTTAACAATATCGGAAGGGAGCTTATCCTCACACAATAAGCGTTTCTGCAGTCCCTCGTTATACAGACCTTGAACAAACTGTTCCCTGAGTGCAGCGTCCAAGTTTTCAAAGGTTCAGTCCGCGGTTTGTATATGGAGGCGAGCCATAAACTCGTTTATCGTCTCCGTTTCGCTCTGCGTCGTACGGCGCCTGTAGAGTCTTTTGTAGCGGTTAAGCTGGCGCGCACAAACCCGATAACAACTTGAACGTGTTTCGCCCAAGCGAAGTTAACAGAAGCGGCACTTTTCTGTCGTTACAGACGTCATGCGCCAGGCAGTGGCAGTGAAACCTCTGGAAGTATGATTTCCACGTTTCCTACGACTCCTCGAACTCAGGAAACAACAGCGAAGACATTTCAATAGGAAACTTTACCTTCGTCGCAAAATATTGTGTACTATGAGGCTCGTGGATAAAACAAGTGGTGTGCAGTCAATCTGATTATTCTAACCAAAGACATCGCTAAATATACGATAATTACAATGTCATGTGATAGGCAAGAATCACGTGCCTAAACTGACCAATCCGTATATAATACTCAGGTCTAGCTATCTGCTTCTTTTCTTTTTCTTTTAACGCCGAGTAAGGCGAGTAATCTCTCTAAGAAGATTCACCCAACTCATTAATCTCACGAGGAGATTCCTGCCTAAGACGCAAAGCGGTTAAAAATTGTGAGGAATTACTTCTTGTGCAAATCTTTGCCACAAAGTAACATTAACATATTTGACACTTTATTCGAATTCAAAATAAGTTCGAAACAAACTTAATAATTTATAAAAGGAACAAAAAATTCCGTTCGCCATGATACTTAAGTGACAAGTACAAGCTGCGTCAGATGATCGTGATGTGCCGTGCCAATTTTTCATTCAAATCGACACTAAAAAAAAAAGATAAGAACAGACCGTTCTTATCAGGGAAGATATCCATTTCTTACGATTCGCCATGTTTAGTCAAAGCTTCTGGAAAGATAGGCACCATGGGAAACCGTGGGATCACGTGGAGCATGACATAGCATCGTTATACGCTCGTGGCATGCAGACCAGTCAAGAAAATATTCAGGGTTGGCCGAGCACCTGGGATTAGAATCAAGTGGAAAAATCCCCCTTACTTCTATCGCTACTTTCAACTAGTTCTTTCCGACGCGGATTTTAATGAATCGGGCATTGCAGAGGTGAGAAACCATACAATCATATATTAAAAATATTTATACATAAAGATAACATGATAATCGAGTAGTAGAGATAATAAAGCCCGCAATCACCAATGTAATCGCTTAAGTCCCGATCACGGCCCTTAAACAATAATTTGATGACTGCAGACCTAACTGATTTCAATGATCAGCCTTCAATGATATTTTGTTTTCCTTCCAGTCGTTTCAACACTAAAGAAAGAGCATCAGTCAACAAAAATTAGGTAAATTATAAATGACAGCAACTTACCAATAACTTATTATTAGTGATAAATATAAGAACTACTTGGTGTCTACTTCCACTAGAAAAGTTCAAAGAGCTTGACTTTTAATACCTTGCATTTTAAACACATATAGTTACTTGGCGATGACTTTGGTGCTGTTGCACCATTTCAATCAAATTTAGGAATCAACAGCACAAATCTAGAACGGTTTATGCTGCCATGAAGGCGAAAAATAACAAAGCGTTTCATCACATGTCATCGTGTTGCTTAAAAATGTTAACATATTTTGACCAGAATACATCAAATAAGTCGTATGATGATGAAAAAATTTCATTATTAAAAATAAGTTCATTTCCAGAAGCCCACAAAGTTAATGGCTTTACGAATAAAGTGTTAATTCATTAACAAAAATGAAAGCTATAGTAATTATGGCCTAGCTGAAGGCAATGCAATCTAGCAAAAGTCACTCCATAATTTTCTCCGAGCAAAGAATAGTTCACTAAGCATCCTAGGTACATATTTGATTAGCTTCTCAGTATCTATTCCAATGAGTCTAAGTTGCGTGGAGAACTTAAGATCAAGATCGGTGGCGAGTAGAATGATGCACAAGAGCGTCCCAAGAGGAAATTGCATCAAGAAGGAGCTGCACTAAGGAAGTTGCACCACACCTATACTCATAATCACATTCAGATGCCCTCACAAATGAGCGTTATCTAACACGCTCTGCACTTCTGAAGCAGCAAATACTAAATAACTACGCACAAGGTTTGCTCGAGGATTAAAGAATGCAGTGTGTTTACTTGTATAAGAGAAGGAAGAATGCGTGCTACAAGGATAGCCTTAAACATGAATGCGCTCAACACTTGTGGGCATTCGGAAAGAGTTTAAGAACCAGAATAACCAAAACTTTTTACCTGATAGAGACCATTCTTTAGACCTGCCACTGCAAAAATTATTAAACGAAGGCAAGCATCTTTTGCAACTCAGTCTAAAAGTAGATTTGCATAGAACTGTCTGGCAAACTCCGCGGAAACTTCTTTCACAAAATCCTAGGCTGGACGTATAAAAATGTCAAAATTCAGCGACCGACATGGCAGCAGCACCAGTGTATGAGCCAACGCTCATTTTACCCTTTTCAAGCGGCTCTAATGACTGTCCGCGCAAGACTGATTGCGTACCAGGTCCTCGACCGTCTCACTTCCTCGACCAACTACATGTTGCCAGTTCAGATAAACCTACATAAAACTAATTAACCTGAAACAAACGGCACAGGCGCACGTGCCGTTGCAAGACTCACCGGCCATTCTGGGACCAACTCGTGAGCCTCTTGATGGGATCGCCATGCAGAAATAGGAATGCTGTTGGAAATGCTGTAGGTTTCACCGATGTTGTAGACTGCAATGAAATTGCTGACATTTCGTAAGTTTGAGGCATGGTTTCATTTATTTTTGCGTGAATATTGCAGGATCTTAACGCGAAAATAAAAGGAAAGCAGTATTGTGTCTCAGATTTTTTGCTGGTTACCTATCCTATGCCAATGCGATGCTGACGTGGAGTCCAGCTTGTTCTTGAAAAGGGAAGGTATGAAGAATGATTTGCATTATTAATGTATTGCGTACGAACCAAACAGTTTCTTCGCGTCACATGCAGAAAACTTTTAGCTTTGGCGTTTATCACCTGTAATTCAGGGAGCTTTATTGAGAGCAAATCGCAGTGACTCAATTTATCCCGTCCATTGGGTTGCCTCGCGTCTTCATAAGAAAACTTGCTATTTCATTTCAAAAGCATATCTAAAGCATTTTCATTAGAGTAGCCTTCTGTTACGGCACCCGATTCATTGGTGATTAATTACGTGCCAAATTTTTAAATCGTTTGTGATTGTGATGGTATTTATCTCTCGGGAATTAACACTAAATGTTCGCTTGCACATAATTATTATGGTCCACGATTTGCAACAGTCCCTTGTTATAAGTGCTTCGGGTCAATTGAAGCCACATTTTCGAATAGCATTCCCTAGCAGCTATGTCTTTGTCTAGGTTTGTCGTAGCTCGTAGCACTTTGTTGTGGCATACTGAAGAAACAGATTTTTAAAATTTCCTCTAAATTCAGATACAAAAAGACGTACTTTGTCGAGTTGGGACCACAATTTGGTTTGTATGTGAACACATAAAGACATATGCAGGAATTCGAGATTTACTTCTTGGTTATACATATGCAGTTCTTGTGCGTCAAATTGGTCATAGAGGCAGTATAGAGGTCGCAGCGTCACTTTATTACAGTATGTTGAATTCTTAACCTCAAGATTTCTGTAAGTCTGTAAGTTAGAAATGTGTAGAAATATATATGGTGATCAATTTTTCATACACACATATTAGTGATGTGACATTGCCAAACGTGGTTCCAATCTCTACTGAGACAAACCATCAAGTTGTTGTTTTACCACTGCGGGACTAAGTCGATGAGGACCACGATTTTAGTGTTGCTGGATATGTTAAGTCAACATTGGATACTGCCGACGAATCAGATACCCCTTGAGCGAATGAGAGAACCCCAAACACACACTCGGTTTGAAGAATCCTTTCGACTTTCAAAGAAGTTCCAGATTTTAGCTCTTGTTTGGAAAACTTAAAGAATATCTTAATTTGCTTACAATGAGTCCAAACTGGTGGGCTGCTTAGAGTTTGTAGAGCACCTAGGGCCCAGGTATAGCCCAGGGAAAGAGCCCAGACGAAAAAATGCATCCCTTTCAGGCTCAGAACACATTAGAAATTTCAGAAATAAATTAGCAACATGACCCTATCCTAATACTTTCCTACAGGTTGTTGCTCACAAGCCTTTCGGTCTGAAGCTGATTTTTATATCATATCATTAAAAAATCTCAATAAATAAAATGGTAATACTAATCTGAAGGCATATATTACCTACACGCAGGCTAAGATGCTCCTACTGCAAATAGTATGCACATGACTGGCCCTACAACATTATTGGTGTATATTCAAACTGCGCCGATGTCGAGGAAGTATGATCCCTTCAAAAAATGCAAGAATCTGCGATGCTTTAAAGCCCACCAGCGATCGTCCACGAGTATAACAACATTCAGTCAAACCGACCTAATGGGCGATATTGACCGTGATAAGAAGATTCCAATTGACGAAGCAATAGGGCACGATGAGATAGAGGAACCATTATCTACTGCCCCCGTAACAAAGCAAGGAGTTAACTTGCCGATATCTCCGGAGGACTGGGCACTGGCAAATAATTATTTCCATGTGGAATAGTCCACCATTGTGCCAAGTACTTGTGACCTAGATGATGCTGTCGTAAATTTCAACGCAGATTACAACTATTTTCATAATAATTATGGCGTTAAAGGGAACGCCGCAAAACAAAGCTTTAAGCAAAAAATATAACAGATTCAATAAACACATGTTAAAGAAAGAGCTCAAGCATCTTAAGTCGAGTGAAGGCGACAAAAGGAAAATCTAATTCGCGTCCAGGCTTCTGTGATCGACCCTGAAATGTGGAACTACTCCCGTTTCTAGCACAGATAGTGATAAGGTTGCAAGGAAGAACTTATGGTCGTAGTGCAAGAAGTCTATTGGAAAAAAATAGTAGAATTCTGAGTTACCGGGGTAAAGCAGACACTTGACAACAAAATAACCAGCTACGTTCTCATGGGGTGCGAAATGCCAATCTCTGCAACTCTGAGCATCGTAAAACTAAAAAAAAAGAATACGGCCTTGGGTTAGTGCTTGCATCGACACGGCATGCCCAATGCCAAGGCACCTTTCGGAATTGCTTGCGAAATTCGACCAAACCTTATGTTCGATACATGCACCAAGAAACCATATCATGTAATATACAGTTTGGCTAATACAAGTTGAATCGCGAAGTTGTCAAGGAGCTGCGAAAGGATACCGAAGCGATGTTTGGAAAGGAGTAAGGAGTAAGCACTGCAAAAAGTTGTCATCAGCTCAATTTGGAAATTTGAGTTGCCACGATTTGCGAAAACCTGGAGTAAAGTGGTCGGAAGTCTTCAAAAAAACATCTTCAACTTCTGTCTCCGGTACTTGAGCAAGTCCCTCCCTAATGCTACCAACTCCTTCAGGTGGAAAACCAGTAACAGCTCGCATTGCATCCACTGCAATGAACCAGAATCATTGCAGCACGTAGTTTCAGGATGCCGAAAAGCCTTAGAAGAGGGCCGCTACACATGGAGGCATGATTCGGTACTAATGGCTATTGCCAACATGCTTGCGTCAGTTAAATTTCTCAAACTCTATTGCGACGCTGAATCCGCCACACTTTGCCAAACCAAACGTAGTAACAGGCGCTAACCTACGGCCAGATCTAGTAGTTCCGCGAGATTGGGCATTGATGGTTTTGGAACTCACAACGGGACTTGAGGCCAAAATGGAAAGTAACAAGCAACGGAAGTCCCAAAAATACTACCACTTAGTGAACGAACTCAAGGAAGAGTATGATCAGGTTCCCTTTGTCATCCTGAGCATGAGTGCTATAGGCATCGCAGGAAGGGCCCCGGAGGATTTAAACTACGTAATGAAGCACTTCGGTCTATCTGAGAATGAAGTCAATTACTTGAAGAAGAAAGTAAGTAACATATGCATTCGCTCTACTTACGGTACTTTATATTCTGCAGACGTGGGAAGTGCTGGAACTACAAGTTGGACCTGACTCAGTACTTCAACGAACTACCTGTCAACGGAAATGTCATGCCTGAACAGAGAGTGGCATGCACGTACTCAAGTGTAAAATAAACCTTTTACACTACTAAACGTAAAAAAGATCGTGAAGTTTAAAATATATATGTAATATAATATAACATAGTATAATATAATTAAGTATGATATAATTAACACAAAATAATAGAAGATAGCATACATGTGGATATAACTTTCTATAAAATAATTTAATAAACTATTGTTTGCGTCTCGAGTGTTTTAAGGGAATGAGTGGCTAAGTTATTTACATTGCTTCAGTACTAAGTATCAGGCTATCAGAAACGATGACGGAAGCAAACATGCGCCACCGGAGCTTCTGGTCGTGCTTGGTAGGTTCAATAAGCCGTCCAAATGTTTGAGTCTCAGGTCACGCAAGGCCTAAGTCTATTAAGTCCGAGCCGCGTGAAGTTCTATAATGTGTCATTATGACCAAGAAATCCCTCAAGCAAGGTCACTCAAAGACCTCGTACCCGACGGCTCTCTATCGTCACGAAGGCTGTCAGGTTACCCGACGCTTTCTGAATTCATCGGATGTTTTCCGAATACAACTGCAACTAAAATAGCTAACATCTTGTAGTCATCTAGATACCCTGCTGCATGAGCAAAGCGATGCATTCCTGTTGGACAGCACCCAACTCGATCAAACATATTACATGCGACGAATTTCGTTGTGCCAGCGAAATTCTCCAGGTTTCGCTCTCGGCTCGTGGTACTATTATAGAGAAATTCTTTCACTATGAAAAGGCTCATAGCCTTCTTGGAGAGCAATGCCATCTCTAAGTACCTAATCTGGACTAGTAGTGACGAATTCGATAATATGCTTGTAAATTTTTGCTTTGTGCTTCTTGTTTTGTAACTTATGGCGAAACAACCCAAATGGAAAAACCTAAAGTATGTAAGTAAGGTCGTATATAATTAAGTAAGCAATTATAGTAAGCTAGTTAGGTTACCGTGGTGTTTGCCGGGAGCGTGTTTCGTAATTTTGTGATTATGCTTATCAAAGTAGACGAGAGACCCAACTTCACGAGGTCACCTATCTTCAGATCCCATACGGGTTGTCTGCTGTCAACATTCGATCAACTACGGGAACCCCAAGGCAAACTCGTATGCCGCTTTGAATTGTAATTCCGAAAATAAGATAGATTTTTTGCTTTTGGCCATGCAACCCACCTATTCAAGCTCGTAGTACTTGAGCTCCAAGAAGTCAGAGCTAAACATGACAACGTGTGTTGAAGGATTGGACGCATTGAATATTTTGCTAGCAATGTAGTGACATAAATTTCTATTGCTGCAGGTCGTAACAACGGCCTCCTTCTTAACAAATAATCAATACATATGCTGATTTTCCTTTTCATTCCACACATATTGCTAGACTTTCATTCTTCCCGCTTTTTATGACTCAGTCGAATGGCCTGTTTGCTTTTGAATGCGGCAGTCTGATTCCTGTCAAACTCCTTCCAATCTAACTTCTTCCTTGAGCTTCTGTAGTAAGATGTTAGATGCATGTGATTCCCCTCTTGGCTTGATCTCGTTGAAGCACGCCTCGCGGTATCGTGTGTAACTAGCACTGATCTCCACTTTGCAGCTGAGTCAACTTTTCCGATGGTCACTGGGCCAAAGTACGGGCCGGCTGCACTTACGGATTGGTCTGCATCCTGGAAGCCCCTCACAGCGTATCCAGCTGGGATCTTGATGGACCGAATCTTGTTTGAAAAGTCGCACTGTCCATATACCTAAAAGTTAGAAGGCCAGCTTTGCTCACATGTTCAAAATTTTATTTTAAGCATCCGAGGTCCTAAAAATCATTTCAGGAATTCTGTTAGAATGCAGTTAACATTTTTTGTACTTTGAATACATACATCATCGGCGAAAATGTTTAATTCGATAGCATCTCTCTACGTCCACAAAGGCACCGATTTGAATTTCTTAGAGCTCGAGTTTCATAAAATCAAAAAAGACGTATAAGGCTTTGAACAATAGGAAAGAAAAAGCTTTCATATTTTGAGAATTTCGAGTTTTAAAGTGCTGTCACGTTGCTCATTTCTCTGTGTCCTGAAAAGTCAAATTATCTGACTTGACCTGGAGCGTGGTGGTGCCAGGGCAAGGTCACCCCAATTGCATCACTTCGCAAGACCTTTCCATTTTTGTTATTCTTGCACTACTTTCGTGGGCGATTCGTACCTCTGCTGTGTCAAACAGAGTTTCAGTCGGAGCTTTTGTTTTGTATTTTCCGATCCGTAAGCTTCTTATCAAGAAGTAGGCACTCATGGAGCCGTTGTTCTTATATTTTAGGCAGGCGTATATTGTCGTTTAGCAATCCTGCCCGAAGAGAAGTAGTGGCACAAATGATATGAAAGCTTGTGGGAAAGCTCCAGAGCATCGATGTCTGATTTCAGCACTGTCCAGCTCTCGGATGAGTGTAAGAGCAGATGGGCAAGCATGGTATGTGAAGTTTGTTGCTACCCCGTTTGGCGATTCTCCTGAAAAGACATAACCAGCACAGTAAGACTTCGTCGTGTGTTGGGAAGGTCCTCACCAAGAGCGTCTCCAGTTAACAGGGGACAGTGCCATGTCAGTTTCACGATCGTTAGAGCATCGACCAGTCGTTCGAGCCTCCCTTTTAGGGTACGTATCGAGACCTTTTGGTTGAGAGGCTCAGCCAACAGTGGTCATGCCTACCGAGCAAATCTCAGCAAAAACTTTAAAATATAGTATATACCTGATCCGATTCACATCAAGATGATATTCATATTGCTCGTTTGACAGAACATCCAAGAAGGCGAAAAGAAAATGCGTTGCCAAATTGAAGCCGAAACCAGGATTGGTCCCATTCTCTTTTGAAATTTAGTTCAACGCTTACAGGATGCATTTTTTTGTGTTTGAAACGTTTTCAGATTCACTAGAAAGTGAATAAATTTATGACCAGTCTATGACCAATGTATTCTAATATGACCAACTTAGCATCACGAGTGAGTTCTTTTTAGGGTTTATAAACCTAATTATAGGACCGTTAATGCAATATAAAACAGGCTAGTTGGAAAGCTTTCCTAGCATTAAAAGTCAAGCATGTCGTACTCACTTCATTTAGGCGTGGGCTAGCTCGATCACTTCGAAAGCAGTTTCCTCTTAAATCTTCCTCGTCACAATATTCAATCATGCTCCTAGCGTCGGAATCCGTCCTCTCAATTGTCACCGTTTTCCAATCATGCGTTTGCGCATTTGCCGGCTTGCAGATCTTGTTTGCAGTATAAGGTCCTACGAAAGGTCCGTAGGCTTTATTACTTGAAGATAGCGCTTGAAGCTTTCGACCCGGAGGCAAATAAAACGAGCCTATCTTTCCCTGCCAGTTGTAACCTTGATACGAGGATAGGTCTATCTGAAAGGTGGCGGCATTCTTTGGAATACTCCAGTAACCACAACGTGTCCTGGGATCCAATGACTCTCCTTCACAGAATCGGATGCTACCATCATTTTCGTCATCTGAGCTAGTGAACGAGAGCGAGGCAAATCTGTCACTCACAGATTTACCATAGAACGCGGGTCCATCGAACGGTCCAAAGCTTGTACCCCTACCAACTGGCTGATCCCAAAACTCTACTCTTCCATAGAGAGGTACAAAAAATGATTTGGCGAAGTAGTTGCCAAGAGAGGGAACGTTTTGTTCAACACCCTCCTCACGTTCAACGCCAAGACATTCGCCCTGCAACATCAAATCGGTGCAGAACATCATGCTGTCGTCCCAAAATCCGTAATCGTATTCATTGTGCAGTGAGTTTAAGTAAGAGAGAAGTGTCTGGTATCTTTCAGGGTTTCCAAACATTGTCGCAAAAGCCAGGCGCTTGCTTGGGTTGCTTACAGGACTCCCAAGAAATGAAAAGGTCTTTAAATCACTTTCTTGTTCCTTGCGGATAGAATTCAAGATGTTTCTGGAAAGTACTTCCAGCTCGATAGTAGGCTCGGACAGTAAGCTGGCCAGATCTGTCATTATCAGTTGACGGAGGATTGATAACTCAGCATAGAGCTTTGCGAAGTCGATGCATGTCTCGGCCTTTGAGATCGTATTTGGATTTGAGCAAAGTTCAGCAATGCGAGCTTTCAGCCGCCCTAAACAAATGATAATGATTACGTAATTACAGTCGCCTTGAAAGACATTGGTCGCGTCAAGGATCAATTACAATAAATAACAGCTGGATCATTTCTGCATTGACACTAGGATCATTTCCATAGGCATTTACTTTGCTATAATTATGGCCCATATTTTATAGCAAAATGAAATACTCGTCGCTGTTTTCAGCATTATCATGAGCTCTTCGCTATCTTTGCATCAAATTATTACATCAGCTAGGTTGATTGGCTTGCTCCTATAGATTTTCTCCATGTTGTACCTGTCTACTCTAATGGAGCCGAAATTTCAATCTAAGACAAACATCTTAAAGTATCTTCAGCCATCGCACTCTGAGTGCACCATTTTTCCTCGTGAGAAACGGTGACTTGAACATATTCCATTTGGTTACGCGTAAGAGTGGACAATTAATCTGTCGAAGTTTATTATGCATATTTACATTATCGCTATAACAATAACAAGGTTCTTAATTCAACGGGTTTATACTGCACAATAAAGTGTCCTGCATACTTACCAAAAGCACTGAGCTCATGGAAGACCATGGTGTAGAGTTCTTCAGCTTGAGTAGAATCCAAATCCTCTGACTCTCGAAACTGCTGAATGGACGCGCTGAGTGATTGGTAAACATGCTGCACACCTTCCACGTCCTCCTTCATGTCCTTGTTTCGAAATTCGCTGATGGCCGTTTCGATCACACGTTTTACCATGCTCTCTTCACTTTCCGCTTGGCTGCCTCCAAAAAGACCCATAAATGTGGAAATTGCTGAAAGCGCCCCAGATATCAGCGTTCCAATGCCAGGTGGGGCCAGCGCCGCGATAGCCGAAACAAGTCCTATAACGAATTCGCAGTAGCCAAAGGAAGTCCTAGGTAATAAATTTTCGATAGCCGAAACAAGCCCAATAACAAATATGTGATAGCCGAAACAAGTCCTAAAACAAATTTGCGATAGCCGAAGCAAACCCTACACTGTGCGATAGCTAAAGGAAGTCCTGTAGCAAATTAGCGATACCCGAAACAATTCGTTTGAACAGAGGTTTGATTGGCGAAATAGAACCCTTGAGATCTCTGCGTTTGTTCGCATAAAATTCAAAACGCACTAGTTATAAAACACATTTTCCAACTATACAGTAGATTCTTTGAGTTATCTACAACCCAGAGTAGATTCATGTCCTCAATATCGCTGAAAAGCTAGGACAGAAGAATGAAATTTCGAATGAAAATGAAATGGAAGAAGGTGAACAGGCCAATTATCATTTTGCTTCTACCACTGCGATAGTTTTTTTTTTATTTTTTAACATTTTTTTAAAATGCATTTTATGGACGTTTGGATTTAGAAACAGAAATAGCAACAGAAAAACAACGGAACATTATACTTTACACCGAACATCATAATTTACCCAGCGCTCCCTGGATTCCTTCCACCCAATCACCATTTTTTATTCCGTTCACGATCCCGACGAGTCCCTTCATTGAATTGCCCATGGCCCCTGCAACTCTCTCAAGCGTGGGTTGGTCTTTTGCTTTCAACTTTTCCTTCGTATCGGTGACCATGAATTTCACCTTCTCTTTGGCCGAACCCACCAAGCCCGCTATCTTTTGCGCATCGAAGGTAGGAGCAATCACTTTAGACAGTGATTTAGACTGATAGAAGTGCTCCATTGTATTTGCTAGTCCTGTTCCCACTTCGACAGCCTTACTGAACAGCTCCGTTGCTTTCGAAGCGTGGATGTAGGAAGGCAGTTGGAGCGCGCAAAGAATAATGCACGCAATTGCTACTCTCATCTTGCTAACCTTCATGCTAATCTGCTAAATGGTAGAGAAACAACACTAACAAAGCCTTAGCACATGAAATGCAAGTGAATGCAAGACCACAATGTCTTAAAAAGCCTACCATACTATACAATCTACTGGTAAAAAATAAGTTCGACTTCCCGAAGATGAAACCAAAACGCTTCTTGCGTGACTTCATCATGCGCGTCTGTCTGTATATATCACACTTTCCAGTGAGCATTGGCGATGATCATATGCTTTGCAATTGTTCTCAGACACTCAAAGCAAGTAGCAGCGGGTGGTAGGAATGCCGAAGAGTAGTTTGCTGAGCGTCGACATATGTCTATTTGGAAATGTTTACGAAACGTCAACCAATGTTACGAGAGTATTCATTAGCGCGCAGCAAATGTGGCATCAAAGCAAGATGGGTCGCAGACAAACTCAAAACAGTTTTATCCTGATTTGGACGGGTAGCTTTCAAACTAAGTAAGTGTTGTATGAGGAATGCTCGTTCTTTGCCAATATGGTACTTGTGCATTCATCTTATTGGTGAACATGTCCTTGCAGCCCCGTTTAATCCAAAATCAAAACCCATTGTAAATACATTAGACGCCATTGGAGAGTCTGTCATAAATCATCTTCGCGCGAAACTATGCCGAATAAAAAAGACCTAGATAGGCGTTAATGGTAGAACAATATTACGTGGCATTGACTTAAGTGGCAAAATGTGCAGAGCAATAGTACCTATAGCAGCAATATGGAGTTTATTTGAGTAACTATGCTAAATAAGAAAGAATAAGATTGGAACAAATCCTACAAGTAAAACAAAAACATACTCAGGTTTCAGCTGGCAAACTGCGAGTAACATATAGCTTGTAATATGTGAGGACAGATCGCGGGCAAAGTGTGCGGACAAATTGCTGCCGACACACAGCTGGCAAAATTAAGGCATGAGTCGCCATTACCACCTGTAAAGAGTATACCATAGACTAAAATGAAATTTAAATTTAAGAACATTGGACTCGCTTTTAATTTCGTAGCAATTCAACAAAGTTCCGAGACTAGAAAAGAGACCGTGATTTTTAGTGGGTAGCTCTGGAGAGAAGTAACATATTCATAATTGTGAACTTGAGAAGAATATGTAAAGCCGGGAGAGTTTTTTTTTATAAATCATTTTATGAATTCGTTGAGTATGATAGCATAGTCTATTCGTCCAAAGAAGAGAACAGGTAGACTACCATATCGAGAAGTCATATGAAGAAGAAGATATGTACGATCCTGCTGCTAATGTTTTATTTTTATTTTTATTTTTTCTGACGAGAAATTCGATCAAATCCTCTGACTTCGCTGTTTTAAGCAGGCATAAAAATTCATTCAAACCTTCTAAAGTCATTCTTTATATAGTCGCAATGGACGGAAAGTGCTCCAACTCCCTTTGGGGGACCCAAAATGAATTCGAAAACCCACAAGCCCCAGGGACCAACGACACGCACATGCCCATTTTGATCAGAATGATAAAACTAAGAAATCCTTCTACGTTCTACCTTACATACATACATATATATATATATATGCGCGCTGCGGGATATAAAATGGGACAAAGCAAAGCAGTGTTCACCATACAAGGCGGCACCCGCAGATGCGGTCTGTGCGTAACGGAGAAACTGGCATTTTTGAAGAACAGTGATGAATTTGTGCTGAATTCAAGATCGGAGATTATGAACTTTTGCAATCATGGCAGAAAATTTCAATTAAAAGCTCTGTATTTGTTTAATTGCATGTTTGATGTGATATGAGATTTTAATACCTTTTCTCAATTCTATAGATCTTCTGATAATTGCAGATATGCACGAAACAGACTGCTAAGATCGAATCTTAATTTTCAATCTCTCTCTCTCTCTC